>SOPF01027572.1:270232-304855 GCA_012979155.1 Hypericum perforatum
GGGTCAAAACGGGAAGTCCGGAACCTAGTGTTAAAAAGTGATCTAAAAGTAGGGTTTAAACTATAGGGCAGGCGAGGAGTTTTTTATAAGTCGCGATGGAGGAGGATTCTTCGCGGTTAATTCCGACAGTTTGGTGGGCCCCGCACTGGAAATGGGGTTTTAGCTTGTTAAGGAAACTTGCGTTATGATTTGTCCATTTGCCTAACACATTTAACTTTTGTCATTTTAAGAAAATTACGAGGTTGCACTTGTTCCTTTCGGGCTACAAAGAGTAGGAGTGGCAATGGCCAGGATTCGGGTAGGATCTATAGGATCCAGTTCCTTATCTTTTTTATAAAGGTGGACTCAGATCGTTGCCCTTATCCTCTTTTAAATACAGGATTTGAGCAGGATATGGTTCCAAAAATATTGGGTAGGATCAAGATCAACCCACGGTGCTGGACTCATTTAAGTCAGGGGCAAAATCATCCAGATAACCCCTTTTTGCAACACGCGCTGGAGCATTTAATAATCCCTGCCGCCTCAGACCAATAGACCATTTGAACTTTTGAAAATCTGTAACCGTCGAGTCGAGAAGAAGAAATCACCAGCGAGATTTCAGCTCGAAGATCCCGGCGAGATTTGGAAATCACGGCGAGATAGCAGCTCAAAAATCACGGCAAGACAGAGTTCATGGCGAGATAGCAGCTCGAAAATCATGGCGAGATAGTAGCTCGCTCGGAAATCACGGCGAGATAGCAGCTCGAAAATCACGCCGTATTGCCCACTGGAAAACGAACTAGATTCCAGTCTCATAGTCAAAGATTTGCCGTTCATGGATTCCGTTGCCGTCATAGATCCCCCGTCGTCTTCATCAGCGATTGAAGGTAAAAGTTCAAATGGTTTGACGAAATTTGTTCAAGTGGTTTATCCCCCATCATCTTCATTGCATTGGTACGTTAAAAGTAGATTTTCATATGTATGCAAATCGTTTGGTAAAGTATATTTGAATGATTTGTCTTAATATGTTCAAGTGGTATTCGTAATATTTTCAAGCGGTTTTCGTAGTGTGTTCAAGTGGTTTTCGTAGTGTGTTCAAATGGCTTCACAGTGAATGTTCAAATGGTTTGCCAAATTCTGTTCAAATGGGTTTCCAGTTAATATTCAAGTAGTATTTTTAGTATGTTAAAGTGGTTTCCTTAGAGTGTTCAAGTGATTTTCTACTATGTTTAAGTATGTTTAAGTAGTTTACCAACTAATATTCAAGTAGTTTTTTTAGTATGTTCACTGGTTTTCTTAATATGTTCAAGTGGTTTGCCAGAAATTTTGTTCAACTGGTTGTCCAACATGTGTTCAACTGATTTGATGCAGATCCTGAACCTCCTACTGGTGATTTGATACACAACATTGATATGCAACAACTCATAGGTATATTCAAAAGTGATTTTCTACTACTGATTTGCCAGATATGTTCAAGTGGTTTTCTTATTATGTTCAAGTGGTTTTATTGCTATGTTCAAAGTGGGTTGCCAAATGATATTATATGGTTTGCCAAGTTTATGTTCAAATGGTTTTTCCACATGTATTCAACTGGTTTGATGTAGGTACTGAACCTCCTGCTGGTGATTGGATACACAACATTGATATGCAACAACTCATAGGTATGTTAAAAGTGATTTTCTACTACTGGTTTGCCAGATATGTTCAAGTGGTTTTCTTATTATGTTCAAGTGGTTTTATTGCTATGTTCAAGTTTGCCACTGAATATTTCTTCATTTTTTAATATTTTCCTATTCATACAGTTGATAATCTGGATGAACTGGAGAAAAAAGAAAACTGGATGAACAAACAGTTTGCCACGGTTGATGATTTGGAAGAATTCTATAGTTCTTACGCGCACCAAAAAGGTTTTGGTGTTCGTTGTCAATATAAGACAAAAAGAAAAATTGATGGCAATAATATCGCATACTATGTAAAGCTTGTGTGCAACAAGGAGGGGTTCCGTCGACCATCTAATAAGGTTAGAGCAGATGATGCTCAATCTAAAGATCAAAGAGAAGAGAGAGTTGGTTGTGGAGCATTTATCTACTTCAAATATGACATGGATAGAGTTGCATATCTCATAGACAAATGGGTGACGCAGCATAATGGCCATGTGCTACACTCTGCTGAGTTCTCGCACATGCATAGGTCTAGCCGGTCGATCAACTCTCTATATAATAACACATTGCTCGCATGAACAGTAATGCTGGGATACCACTCAGATCATCTTATGAACTAATGGCGTTAAATGCTGGAGGAAAAGAACATTTAGGCTTCCTTCATGTTGATCTAAAGAACCATCTTGGAAGTCGAAGACAAAAATCAATGATGCATGGTGAGGCCACAGCATTGCTTGAGTACTTCAGAATGAGAGCAGCAAACGAAATGTATTTTTTTATGAAGTAGAAGTGGATAGTGAAGAGTAATTTGCAAACATTTTTTGGGCAGACCGAAGGATAAGGATTGATTACAAGTGCTTTGGCGATGCTATATGCTTTGACACAACATTCAAAACAAACAGAAATTATCGCCCATTAGGTATGAAAACTCTTAACTTAAATATTCATGTTGGTTTTCCAAAGCTTGTTCAAGTGGTTTTCGTAATATGTTCAAATGGTTTTCTTTGCATTTTTGACTGGTATCCTTTCATATGTTCAACTGGTTTGCTTACGTATTTCAAGTGGTTTTCCAGTTGAAATCCAAGTGGTTTGCCAGTTGATGTTCAACTGGTTTGCTTACGTATTTCAAGTGGTTTTCCAGTTTATGTTCGAGTTGTTTTCTTAGTTTGTTCAAATGGTTTTCGTAGTGTATTCAAGTGGTTTTCCTTTTGTGTTAAACTAGTTTTCTTAGTACGTTCAAGTGGTTTGCCAGTATGTTTAAACTAATTATGGTTGATACATCATGTAGCACTGTTCGTCGGATATGACAACCACCGTATGGGGACTATTTTTGGCGCAGCTCTTTTGTTTGATGAGACGGCTAATTCATTTCAATGGTTGTTCAAGACTTTTTTGAGGTGCATGGATGGCCGAGCACCACTAACTATCTTCACAGACCAAGACAAGGCAATAGCTAAGGCCATCAGGTCTGAACTTAAGGATACTTCACACTGCCTTTGCACATGGCATATTGTAGAGAATGCAAAGATGAATCTCAGTCGACTGTACACCCCAATGATGGCAAATTCTTTATTTTACTAGATGAAGGAGGTAGACACTGAAGAAGAGTTTGATTATGAATGGAAAATAATGATACAAGACTCCTTCGACTCTGTTGAACACAAATGGCTTACTGAAATACACAAGTCAAGAATGAAATGGTCGTCTGTGTGGGTTAAACAACACTTTACTGCCAGGATGATCACAACACAGATGGTTGAATCTTTCAACAGCATTATAAGGCGGTATCTATAGCCAGACGACAACCTTCTACAGTTCTTTTCACATTTTGACAACCTTTTAGATGGTAGAAGGCATGAAGTATCCCGGGCAGAATTTGACTCAAAGGATAAGAGGCGCAAAAATAAGAACAGATGCAACCCATTGCTAAATTCAGCAGAGATCTATACACATTGTGTGTATGAGAAGTTCCAAAAAGAATATGATGAGTCTGCTGATTACAATATAGTACTACAGATGGACAATGGACAACCCACAGGTAAAGTCACTTTAAAAAATATCTTTGATCAAATTCTGTTGTTATGTTCAAATGGTTTGTTCACGTATCTTCAATTGGTTTGCCAATAAATATTCAATTGGTTTGTCATAGTGCATTCAAGTGGTTTTCTTGCCATATTCAAGTGCTTTCCCAGCATGTTCAAGTGGGAAAGTGTTTTCTCAGTATCTTCAAATGGTTTGTCATAGTGCATTCAAGTGGTTTTCTTAGTTTGCTAAAGTGGTTTCCCAGTATGTTCAAGTGGTTTTCCTATAATGTTCAGGTGGTTTTCTTGGTATGTTCAAGTGGTTTTCCTGCTGTTGAACTGGTTTTGTTCATACCATTTGCAAATCGCATCAGACAGTATAATGTTTACAAACTATCGGATACAGACCCTGCGCTAAAATTAGATGAGAGAACAGTACACATCCGCAATCCAGATATAATACTTTCGTGCTCTTGTCGTTTGTATAAGACTGCTGGTTTGTTTTGTAGACACATACTCAGGGTCCTTGATGCTCTCAGAATCTTTGAAGGGGCAGAATTCAGAGAGCTGCCTAAGCAATATATTATGAAAAGGTGGACAGTGCATGCAAGAGACGGTGTGGAGTCATTCGCACTTGATATAATAGGGTGTTCGGATGGTGAAAATAGACAGAGATTGGATAAGATAAAATGCCAACTACTAGACTTAGCAAATGAGGCCTCCTTTAACAATGACAATCTCTTGCTTCTGGAAAACATCATTGGTAGTATCAGAAGTAAAATACGACAAGGTATAAACACAAACGTCACTACTGATATTCAGCCACCCACATCTAAATCACTCATCAAGACAACTATGAAGATGAAGAGGGATCTAAGGAGAACAAAAAATAGGTGGAAGACTGTAAGCGAGGTTGCTTGATTGATCAAGAAAGCAAAATTCAAATGTATGGCGATAGACTTGAATAAGCCAGCCCAATAAAAACTTGTTACTTCAAAAAATGAGTATAGTCAATTATTCATTCAATTGTACATTTGCCAAAAAGACTCTTCATACAAAAATACAAGTGGTTTTTCTTATTATGTTCAAGTGGTTTTCTTACTCTGTTCAAGTGGTTTACATAGTATGTTCAAGTAGTTTTCTTAGAATGTTCAAGTAGTTTTCTTAGAATGTTCAAGTAGTTTTCTTAGTATCATCAAGTGGTTTTCTGGTGGATGTTCAACTGGTTTACTAGTGTGTTCCAAGTTGTTTTGCCATTTAATGTTCAAATGGTTTCTCTATGTATGTTCAAGTGGTTTTCTCAATATGTTCAAGTGTTTTTCTCGGTATGTTCAAGTGGTTTTCAGTTATTATTCAAGTAGTACACATATTTTAGTTCAGAACAGAATTAACCTTCCCAAATAAATGACTATAGTCAATTATTCATTCAATTGTACTCGAATAATTTTTTGATTTGTTTTTTATCAGTACATTTGCCAAAAAACTTCATACAAAAAACAAATATTGATTATGCCATCTGGTGTGCATGCTCATTTTGGATCCATAAGTGTTTGTTTAGTATCTTCAAGTAGTTTTCTTACAGACTTCAAGTGGTCTACTTAGTATGTCAAAGTGGTTTTCTTACAGTGTTCAAGTGGTCTACTTACTATGTTCAAGTGGTTTTCGCATTATGTTCAAGTGGTTTTCAGTGAATTTTCATGTAGTACACACATTTAAGTTCAAAATAGAATTAAACTTCCATTCCAAATCAATTGGAACGTACACACATATTAAGTTCAAGTGATACACATATTAAGTTCAAGTGCTACACATATTAAGTTCATGTTTACACATATTAAAATCCATTCACGAAAATAAACTTCCATTCCTATTTGCGGCTAGTCTTCCTCGTCCCTTTGCCTTTGCCATTATCTTTGCCTTTTTGGGGTCGACGCCAACGCTGAACTTTGTCCCACAAATGTGACAGTAATATATTGTCTGGATATACCACCGAGTCAAAAAACATCGTCTTCCTCATTTCTGCGAGAAATGAATCTTTCGCCCACTCCTGTTCCAAAGTTCTATCAATCTGACCATCTCGCCATGATAAATTGTATGATTTGCAGAACATAGTAGCGTACAATCCACAACTAAAACTGTCAGGTTGCTTAGGCACATCATGTAGGATGACAAAATCATTGATAACGAAAGCTTGTTCACTTCCCAAGACTGTATGCAGCATCATCCTTACGTAACAAGAAAACAGACCTGCCAACTTTTTTGCATGTCTCATAAGCAACTGCTCCTTTTCTGGACAAACTTCCAGACTATCCATTACATAACATCCTTGCTTATCAATGTCAATTACGAAAATTGAGAAATAACCACTGTCATACCACGGGAACATCCACTGAGATCATAAAACAAATGTCAAACAAGTGTACAATTATTATATTCGAAAGTATTCAACTCAGCCGTAACTTACATATTTGACAGAGACAAAATCTTCAATCTCTTTTATAAAAGGGTAAGACCCTTCCAAGACGCAATCAATATCTTGCAAATGGTGGCCTAATTCACCCTTTAAGTCATCCACAGGAGGTTGACCTGGCTTGAGCCATTTAACCTACATTGATGTGATTAAACGATGTCAATCTATTTGTCTGAACATCGATAAGAAAATCACTTCAACATACTAAAAAAATCACTTCAACATACTACAAAAAACCACTTTAACATACTTAGAAATCATTTCAACAAATATTAGCAAACAGTTTGAAAAAGATAACTCACCGTTAGCCAAATCTGGAAGATCAACCGATCCATTGGTTTCCTAGCTGGTTGCAACCTTTTGATGTATTCTGCTAGATACCAGTCAATTATACCAGTGGACAACCAGTTCCTCAAGGCCAGTGTTCGTAGCTCAGCACGGATCAATTGCGAGTCCCCCTTCACTGCAAAAACCTCACCACTAAAAAGTATAGCATTATCAATAGGTTTACAATAGTACATTCAATATGGTGTCACAAAAGAATGCTCAAGTTGTTTATTAAAGAAGATTCAAGTGCTTTTTCAGTAACATATTAAAGTGGTTTTCTTAGTATGTCAAAGTGGTTTTCTCAGTATGTTTGAGTGGTTTTCTAAGCAATATTCAAGTGGTTTTCTAAATAATGTTGGTTTGCTAAAGAATGTTCAACTAGTTTCATAGAGAATGTTCAACTGCATTCTCCATGTATATTCAAAAATAACATAAAGATCAAGTATATATGCACTTACTCCTCACAAGATTTTATTTTCTGGGTTCCATACTTATAAATCATTGTCCGATCGTCTTCACTCAAGTCTTTGTGGACTTGTTCAACTCATGAAGCTGCGTCAGGATCCTTCATCAAGTTCATGATAAAACCAATGTGTCTTCTGCTGCTTCTTGCAATAAGACCTTCCTCTTTTAGTGCAGTAGTCTCCTCTTCGTTTAATAAACAAATTCCTTCATCTTCTTCTTCCACCGTTTTTCCCTTCCGCTTCTTCATATCTTTTGTAGCCTTGGAAGCCTGTTCTTTCCTTCATTTCCCATTCTGCTTCTTCCTATCCTTTTCCTCCGTGAACGGCTCTCCAATCATAACACTCCGCGTGACAGTCCGCTTTTCCCATTGATTGGAGATCACCTGAATGTCAGTTTTCTTCTCCTTCTTTGCAGCCATATGTCTTTCAGATATCTCATCTACATGTGCACAAAGAATTTCACAAAAGACTGCATCATCAAACATTCTTGGTGAAACATCCACTACAGGCTGAGTTGAACCTCTGGTACGTTGTTGATCAAATTCTTGTTCCATCCCTAATGAAAAGGATGGAGGAGAGAATTCTATAACCATGTCCGCCTTGGCAGATGCATCCAACTTTGTGGTACGACTATTCTCAATAGAATTAACCTGTTATGAATTCAAAATAAACATATCTTAGAATGGCTTTATAACAGTCATAATGTAAATAATGAAACCACTTGAACAAATATTATTCGACTAATTGAATCACAACTACTTGAACATAATAGGAAAACCGCTTGAACATAACGAGAAAACCACTTGAACATAACAGGAAAACCACTTGAACATAATAGGGAAACCACTTGAACATAGTAGGGAAACCACTTGAACATACATACGCAAACCAGTTGACATGAATAATGAAACCAGTTGATCATGCGTAAGGAAACCAGTTGAACATTTAATACCAAAATATCTTCAAATAATTCACTGTCGTACCTTTTTAGATTGAGCACGTTTCTTCGAAACATATACTTTCGGCCTAGATCATTGCTCAACCTTCTTTTGGATATTCTCAACATGGGCAACATCTACCTCCATCTCCGTCTTCTGCATCTTCTCAGCAGGGGCAACTTCCACCTGTATCTCCTTTTCACCGACATCTCCTTCTTCACAAATGTTATGTGACATTGCCCCTACAACGTCACCAACAACCTCCATCACAACATCTGCGAAATCATCATTCATCTCCGCCGCTATTGCAATATCAGCCTCTTCACCCAACTTCTCAGCAACAACAGCCTCTTCCCCTATCTTCTCAGCAACCTCCACTTTGCTCTTCTCTACCTCTTCACCAGGGGCTTGTGTTTCCACGTGATCTGGTTCAATGTCACCCACATTACGTGATATTGCCCCCACCACAACATTCTCTACAACCCTAGCAATACTACTCAATTCATCATTACTCAGTTCTTCCTCTTGGCTGCCAGAAATAGAAGAAGGCAAGCTCGCCAGGTCGTTATCATTTTCTCTACAAACCAGCCTTGCTGTCTTGAAAGGGTCTGGCTTACAACCTTCTTTCATCGGATTATTATCTCAATCATCACCAACTTCATGCCCCCTGCTTATATCTTCTTCTATTGGGGGGCATCGGTATCATCATTATCAGCTTCATGCCCCCTGTTTATATCTTCTTCCATCGGGGGGCATCAGTATCATCATTATCAGCTTCATACCCCCTGTTGACATCTTCTTCCATCGAGGGGCCGTCGGTATCATCATTATCAGCTTCATCATCATCTAGTGCCCCTCCATCATTCTTCCTTCCCCTCTTCTCTCTCCTATCATTAAACTCCTTGACAATACCATGTATTGTTGCATTAATGGTTTCAAGCTGTTGATGAATTCCCCTTAATATTCGACGTAACTGCAAAAGAACAAATTATTATGTCTGCGATAAAAATATCAACGACAAATAAAAGATTAGAGTGATTGCTCAATTAATGTTCAAGTGGTTTTCTTAGTTTGTTCAAGTGGTTTCCAGTTAATGATCAAGTGCTTTTCTAGTCTGTTTTGAGTGGTTTCCCAGCAATGATCAAGTGATTTTCTTACAGTGTTCAAATGGTTTTTCTTCGTGTGTTCAAGTGGTTTAAAAGAAATATTCTATTATTTTCTCAGAAATACTAACCTCGTCATCTGGAACTCCTTCCCAATTGTCCCTTGAGAAGGATGCAATATTTTCTGGGGCAAGATCAGGGTGATCCACTCCTCGGACTTCATCATCGTGGAGAAGGTGGTGGAGAAGGTGGTGCAATCGAACGCAGATATAGTGCAACCATATTCATATTCCCGCCATATCTGACATGTAGGGCATCTTTATGTAGTAAATACTCTAATGCTTCATTTGCAACATCCGTGACGTACTTGGACCAGTTGTACATCGATGCATCAGATAGCGGATTGATGAAGGAGTAAATCTTTATTTGCACTATACCGATCAACAAAGGGGCGAGACAGCAAGCCAATCCGTACAATATATACATTTGTGCCTATTCGGTATGTGTCACTGGGCCCATCGCATGATTTAATACAGCCTTAAGATCCTCGAGCTGCAATGTCTTTGGCTTGTTGATCTGAAGTCCATACCTCTTCATAAAGGCTTCAAAATCCTACCTCTTGCCTCCTCTGTTAAATATTTGCAATGACAAGTCCACCTCATGACCACCAATGGGTAGGCCATATGTCATATGTGCGAATTCTGCTGGAACAACAACCATTTGCTCCGCAGCTCTGCACTTATCAGCGAGTGCAATCATCATCTCCGGCTTCATATTGCTCTCTTTCATCTCCAACAAGCAACCAAAACCAGCGCATTCAATAAGATTGATTCGCTTTTCCGCGCCTGCAATTCTATTCCTTCTATACAATAGGTCGTTCATCTCTATCATGAGACTCAGCCTCACATTACATACGCTTTTCGCCATCTATAACACAAAAAACAAAGAAAACCAGTTGAACATACATATGCAAACCGATTGACATGCGTAATGAAACCAGTTGATCGTACGTAAGAAACCAGTACAACATAGTTAAGGAAACCAGTTGAACATTTAATGCCAAAATATTTTCAAAATTCTGTAATGAAATATAAAAAACAAAGAAAAACCTAAACATTAAAACTGTTCTCAAATACACCGGCGAATACTCCCCTTTCCTCACAAAATAGATTACATAATCTAACCCTAAAACATGAAATAACAGAAATGGTTGATGATCGGTACGGCGACTGCTATAATCTCATGAACACCGGCGAGCACTCCCCTTTTCATTCGTTAGCATCTGCCGCACCTGTCATCTCGCGTGAAGCAAAAAACAAAAAGAGAATAGAAGAAATGTACCTCGCTATTGTCACGATCGTCTTCTTCCCTCCAGGTTCAGGAAATTGGTCGTCTTCTCTTCTTTCGAGTCTCTTCACAATGTTCTACAATTACCCGATCACTTTCTCTTCGCTCTCCAACCCTAATCGTCGTCTTCAGTCTCTCTCTCCTCTCTTCCCTACTCAAAGGTCTCCAGTCTGTTTTCCGTACACGCGCGAACGTTTAATTCGATGCCCAAAAGACAATTTTACCCCTCTCGCTATAATCTCTCAAATGCGAGTTTTTTATTTAAAAAAAACCTTTCTAAAGCCCATTCTACGTCCAGGACGGTCCTGGGCCATATAGCCCATCCAGGACCGAATCCTGAGCCACGGGTCTATGGTACATAAAAATTATTTACTGGAAAAAATGAAAACTACAATATCAAAGTTCATATGCATGCTAAAATTAAAAATATATATATATATATATAATTCGGGTAGGATCTGGGTAGGATCCTATAGGTCCATATCCATACCCTCATCCTTTGTAAAAAATAGGATTCGGACAGGATTCGGATCTAGGACCCGGTCAAAGTTAACGGGTCCTAGACCCTTCGGGTCTAAAAGAGGATAGACCCTTAGGATCCAGGTCTAATTGTCATCCCTAACAAAGAGAAATAAAGCAACATTACATCAATTTCTACCTTCCAGAAAAAGACAAAATGATTTAGCTAACAAAATTTATCTCGTCCCAACCAATTTTGGTATTCTTCAAATTTTCTTCCCATAAAAATGTGCATCAAAGATTTGGGGCCAGCACATTTGTAACATAACTACCTTTATTATCATAAATATTTGTTAGATTTTATTACTTATAAGTATTTTTTTGAAATATAATAAATGTGATATTGTAATTTAGATGCATTAATCTGTAATGTTTGTTTAAATTTAAAAACTTATTATTGTTGTTGGTATATGATAGCTTATTCTAATAACTATTATACTTTGTTAATTGACAAATTATTGTTTGCATCAAAAAATATAAGGGATAAATTATTTAACAATATATTGTACAAGAATTTATAAGTATATTAGAAATGTATTAGATAAACGCAGGTCAAATAATTAATCTAAAAGGGGTGAATTACGTTGAAATCAATTTTACCTATATTTTGGCACTTAGCTTATTTGTGTAAACGAATGTGATAACAAATATATCGTGGTTTGCTTCGAGTCTATTTGAGATTACGTACAATCTTCAATCATGCTCCCCTTTTTTTATTACTCTTGAACAAATAAATAAGAGTACACCTGAAGCATTTTTTAGCTAACTTAAAAAATTAATTGTAACTTTTTTAACCTAAGTTTTTTGGCTTGAAATTTTTTCAATAATAATTTGTAACTTTTAAAAAATTAAATAATATACAAATAGATATTTTTGAACTCTTTATAAATAGATTCAAAATGTGAAAATATTTTTACAGACAACTTAAATTTCTATTTTTTTTCAAGATCCAAACAATCATAACTTTCATAATTTTTAACATTTTACAATCTTTTTGTTGAGATCATAGTTAATTTGTAATTTTTTATTTTTATTTTATCATTTCATCTTCTCTCTTGTAACTCAAACTATTTCTAATTAATGTTTCATTTTTGTCATGAAATTATAATTTGTTTCTTTCATAATTAAATTTTTAATATGAATAATGAAATTGATGTTCACATATATTTATAAAAATTGATAAGTCTACAAAATAATATTAGATAATATATAGATGAGAGAGAAATTAAAGTAAATTGGGTTGAGATAATGTGGATAAAAGAGATATTAACTATTTGTTGGTTGTGGATGGATTAAGACATAATTATGGGTGTGGATGAAACATCGAGTAAAATTAGTTAAGTTGGGGTGGATGAGTAAGAAATCAATTGTTTATTCCAGAGATGACCTTAAGATAACTTGATACAAATATATAGGTGCAAATAGTCTTAATGTATGGAATTCAGCTCTTCAGTTGATTTTATATCTTTTGACAGAACCCACAGACAAAGAGTAGTCACAATGAACAATCACAATATGAAGGTTTAGAGTCTAGATAAATCATGATGAGATCATTGTGGGACATAGATAAATATCCACCATTCTTGCAAGGCATGTCTAATAGTAGCAAGATATGTCATCCACAATTCTAGATAGTCCACATATTCTCCGTGCATTTGATCACATATATCTCACATTACGCGGTAATCACTTAAACTATATGTACAAACCACAAGACCTAATAGGTATGTGTTATGACCCTAGGTCTGACCCTCAACCTTTGATTGTTTTGTTTTAATTGATTTTAGGAACGTATGAATGTCGATTTAAATATGGTTGAGGAGTTCTACACTTCTCCTTTTGGTGTGTTGGAGTTATGAGGGAAGTTTTAGGCCATTTGGTGACCAAAATGGCAATTTTTTGGTCTTTCTAGCGTAAGCCATCTTCTTAGCATACGCCATAAATCATCCAGGGAGTTTTTCCTCGGGCAACATGGCGTACGCCATCCCCTACACATTTTACTTCAAAAAGTACATAACTTCCTCATACGACCTCCGATTTAGGTGATTCTAATTTGAGGGGATTCCTAACATCTAGAACTACAACTTTGTTATTTTAGTTTTGACATTTATGGATTTATCTGATAGGATCATGGAAGAGTTTTAGATGCTTAGTTTTAGATATGATTTGCATCGATATTGGAAGATTTTGACAATTGATGAGTTATTTGGCTTTTATCAATAGAAGCTTGATTTGAGGACTTATTAGAACTTAAGTAGAATTTTAGGAGTAATTTTGGATAACTAAAAAGGTCAAGGACCAAAGTGGAAGAAGTGGCCAACTTGCTTATGGATGTTTTTACCATTTATGGAAAGTTTTGGATTAAAATATCTAAGGAGTTTGTGAGTGAACTTCATTGTGCTCATCCATTTGCAAAAGAGAGAGAGAAGAGGTTAAAAAGGAGAAGAAGAAGAAGAAGAAGAAGAGAAGGAGAAAGGAAGATCTTGGATTTGAGGTTTGGTAAGTTAGTTTCAGATTAAGCTTTATTAGAAATAAGTATAGATCTAGTGCTTATCTTGAAGCTGATGTAAGCATGTGATGATTGAGCAACTTTTGGTAAATATGGATATTGGAGTTTGAGGTATGTTAAAGGTTTAAATGAAGATATGATGAATATAGATGTTGGACTATACTTTGATGATGAGATTGGAGGGTTATTGTGTATATTATGGAGAACTTTTGGTATAACCTAGTTGAAGAGCATGTGTGGTTATTGAGGTTTGGTTGATGTTATGAGGAGGTGTATGATAAGTTTTATTTTTGGTGTTGGACTAGAGGACCTTTGTGCCTATTTTAGAGGTGTGAGAATCCATTTGTAGGGACTTTAGTGTTGATTTTCCATATTTCCTTGTGTTTGAGAGGTTGATGTTGATTAGAGGGTTATTTCTCTTGGGACCACCTTTTGAAAACCAAGCACCGAGGATCATGAAGTGAAGAACGGAAACTTTTAGGAGCATTTGCATGACTTGGTGTAAGGTGAGGGGGTTATTATGTGTTTTGTTATGCTTGATATAATATGATATGAGTATAAGTTTGAATCATTATCTATGTAACCATAAGTGATTTGGTATAAATGATATGATGGGATGAGAGTGTGCGTTAGGATCGATGTCCATGTGACATTGGGCATTTTCTTGATAATTCTTCGTTGACAATTATGTGACCATATATGATGTGTGATATGAGTTGTGATGTGGTATGATTTGACATGTGCGTATGTTCAAATCTTTATATATGAGCTTTTATATATGAGCTTTTAATATTTCCTTAGAATATATCTGCAAATTTGGTAATTCTGGGTATAAATATGATATGAGAAATTGTTGGTACGAGGTTACGTATGTGATTAACTAGTCTTATTCATTATATATGTTGTGATAAATTCTGTTATGAATTGGATGATGTGAAAACCTATGGGTTTATGTTAGTTAGCATGATTGATTGGTTGTCTAAGTATCGTTTAATTAGGGGATCTATAATGTGACATCGGCAATACCGCATTAGCTCGTGACATACATATTTGTTTATAAGACATTGGCAATACCACCTTGGCTTGTGACAAGCTCATCTGAATATGTGACGTCGGCGATACCACATTGGCTCGTGATGTGCATATGTATTTAGGAGACGTCAGTAATACTGCATTGACTCATGACATGCTCAGGTATTTATGTGATGTTGACAATACCACATTAGCTCATGACGTGCATATATATTTAGGAGACATTGGTGATACTGCATTGGCTCGTGACGTGCTCATGTGATTGAGTGACGTTGATGATTCCATATTTGGATCGTGATGTAACTATCAGTATGTATTTGAGTTTGAGAGGATCATATATGTACTCATCTATCTGTGTGAGGTCTTTATTTCGATAGTATGAACTCTGAACAAGTGATTATGATATATTTTGTCTACTTGGACACCATTTGTGAGTGTCTGTGCATGACGTGAATGTATTTATGGAGCGCTCTGTCTGTGAAACTGGATTTGGTTCGATATTGTACGAGTGTCTGTTCGTCTTCAACTAAAGTTCTATTACATAGTTATGGATGACTTTTCGTGTGATGTGATGTCTCGTTAAAGTTATTACCATTTGGCTATGCTTTTATACGATGTGATACGAATGTGTCTGTGGACGTTTGTTAAATACATGTATATTTTAATATTTTCTACTAAGTATTTTAAAATACTTACTCCCTCCCTCCACAGGTAATCAAGGTTAGAGATCAGGATAGTTGAAGTCTCCAGATGGCTTTTCATTGAGTTTTTAGGTCGTTTCAGTTATACATGTTGTCGTACTTTAAGTACAATTTTAGTATTATAAATTATGTGTATTTGTATAATATGTATATAAGTATATTACGCTTTCGCGACCTGATTCGTGTGTACGTATGAGGCTGGCTGGATCTCAGCTAGTTCGTGATTTGTGAGCGTGACCCGAATTTTGGGTTGTGACAATAGAGACAATCTATCATGCAATCCTTAGTCTCAATATTTATATCTTCCTCATCATCCCTCTAATGTTAGCCTAAAGTATTATATGAATCATAGATTAATTCATGAGAGAAACATGCAATTATAGTCGATGGATGATGATAGTGAAACTAGCCTTCAAATTCTAAATCCTTGGATCGTATGCTGAAAGATTCATTGTTCGCTTCATCATCCCCTCTAGCTTTCGAAAACAATAATCGTGAATTTTCCTATTAAAATATACACAAATAAAATTATAGTGGAAAGATACAAGTTTATCATTAAACCCTAGCGAGTCTCTTAAGATCTTTTCTGCCACCACTCTATTTTCTTTGGTCTGGATGTTCTCTTTGTCTTCACAAAAGTGAATTTTATGAGTGTTTTTTTGTGGTAGAAAGAATGGAACGACCATAATTTATTTTAGGCCAATTTATGACCTAAGAATCATAGCTTTAGCCATAAGACAACTAAGGTTAGATGATAAAATTCCATATGCTTCCAAATTATTAGAAATGATTAAAATGTTATCAAAATTTTAACAACTTATCAATTAGGTTTATTTAATTTTTATATTCTTTCCATTTAAATAAAGTTTATCATCAAACTTACTTGTGTGGTTGAAAGAGGTACATGTACTTCTCCTTGATGTGGCTTCTATCTTTGTATAAATTCTCTATTATACTTTGACATAGTCAATTATCCTTCTCGAGTTGTTCTCGTAGCTAATATTTAGGCAGATTTTAGTAAGAATCTCTTGCACTACTTGACCTTCTCTCAGAATTTACTGCTATAACATACATGTATAGAACACATCATGTATTTCCATCAGATTTAGAAGTAAAGCTAATTAGTGTGCCATTTTTCTTATTCATCCAATGATATCAAATGATCCAATGTACCATGGATTGAGTTTTTATTTGACTCCAAACCTATGAACACCTTTGTAGGCGAAGCCTTAAAAAATATATGGTCTTTAATGTCAAATTCTATTTTTATATGAAGTTAGTTTACAAATTTCTTTTATTGATACTACACTTTTTAAATGTGACTTTTTATCACTGACACCTTTCTTATTAGCTCTCTAAACATTTTTGGGCTAAGAATCTCATTTTTTTCCTATTTTGGTCAAGCTAATAGATGGTCAATACTTTCTTCCATACAAAGTCTCATATGAGGCTATGCTTATACTTGCCTATCAATTATTATTATAAGCAAACTCTGCCAAGGGAACATGTCATTTCTAATTTCAGAACTTGAAGCAATAGACCCTAGCGAGCTGCACATTTAACTCGACCTCTATCACACCATATCCTCCTCCAAATCAAGGAAAAATGATAAAACATAAATGAATAACTTTGGTAAGCTATAAGCAAAACTAACAAGAATGAATTTAGAGACAAACTGGTTAATGAGGTAGTACGGGAATTTTTGACTAGAGCATCAGCTAATCTGGAAAAGAAACGATAGCATCCTATGACCAACCCCCAATAATCTGATGGTGCCAATAAACAACCACTCATTGTTATGGTTATAGGCGATGGTAAAGTAGGGGACACACATCTATCAAATGTCAACATTTTGGTAGAAAACTTCGCAAATATAAAGGAGCCATTGACGTAAGAAACTTTGTAAAGATATAATTACTTCTTGATGTTACACTTAAGGGAGTTAATGTGGCAATAAAGGGAGATCCATATGTGATGCTAAGTTGTTAACAAAGGATTTGGAGGTTGCGAGGTAAAAGATTAGGTCTGCCTGGAAGTAGCACTTCTTGCAAGGAACATATTGGCCCCCTGTGATGCTTCCCATATCCAAGATCATATACAAATACTTTGGTAGTCCCTATATCGATTAGGGTAAAGTACTCCCTCTCCCTTAGGTCAGCCCAGAGATGACTAAGGAGCTGAATCTTATGGCATTATTTATAATAAATAGTGTGTGAGTAGTGTCATGGTAAAGATAGAGGTCAAAGAGCTCTTGTAGGGTAAAGAGTCTAATAAGGAGAGTGCATCCATATGTAGATGTTGAGGGAGATATTTGAAGTTATGATAGGTGGATACATTGTGAGGGTGGATATGAGGGAGTTGGGAAAGGGAGGGAGGTGACAGTTAGAGTTTGGTGCTAGAGTTCGGCAAAATGTAGGAGGTTGAAGATGAGTAGGAGAGAGACTTATTTTTTGAATATGGATATATTTGTCAATTCAGATAATTATTTAGCTAGATAAAATCTCCAATTCTAGCACCATGGGTGATAGAGTATTATTTTATCAAACTTGGGGGTCATTTTATATATTATAATACTTTAGTAGACCAATCTTTAAATACACAAAACTCTAGGGGTCTCATAGTAATTTTTCTAATTTTTAATTTTAAAAAGTATGGTATGATTAGTTAGACTAGAAGACTTATATTATGGACCAAAATTTAGATCATACTAAATCTAGGTTTTAAAACTATGCCTGGTACTAGCAAGACCAAATCATTGTTGATTATATTCTCTATTTCCAATAGTCTTCTTCCTCTAATCATTAATTTTTGTACTGTTCATAAAACATAATAACATTTCTTTCGTGTATGTCTCTAAAGGTGAGCATTTCGGATAATTCGAATTTGAATATCCAAATTTATTACTATCCAAAATATCCAAAATTGCATTTTTTTTCTATCCGAATCCAAATCTAAATCCAAATAATGAATTATCCAAAATATAAAATCTAAAATTATTTTGGATTCAGATTCGAATAATCCGAATTATCCAAATTTAAAAAATAGGGCGATTGTCATCCGAAATGGCTGATTTTAAGCATAAAATAGTCCTCCAAATTAAACATACATATGCAACAGCAACATTCTACATTTGGCAGGCAACCATAACAAAGACGTAGAACACTTTGAAAAGTGCTCGGGACTCTACCTCTAAAGACGTTAGCAAGTTAAAGAAATGGAATATAATAGGTCCATTAGAAGCAGAGTAAGACGGAGATACTGTAACAAGGCAGAACATCTTTCTGAATGCCTCTAAAATTCATGGCCTAGGCCGCCGACACCAAGATAACATCTAATTACAATTTGACATAAACATCATCTCATTACACAATCCAAAAGATGTAAGGTTCAAATTATAACAATTTAAAACAGTCATCCAAATTTAACACAAGGTGCAAGGGAGAGCCCTTATTCAAATTCTTCCATAACTTGTCAAAATGGACTCTTAAACTCCATAAATTTTTTGTATACTTCCATTTCCGTGAATATGTAACCTGTAACCAAAAGTATATGTAATAAATTATTAGTAAATAAAAATATGATTGAATAGCTTAAGAAATATAAACATTACCATCCTCAAGCTCTTCTACTTCTTCAAAATTCTCTTCCATATTGATATGTGATGTCATGCCTTGGAGCTAATCTTGAGAACATAAGAGAGATTCTAAAATCCTAGGAGATAATGAAAAGAAAAAGAAAACATACCCAGTATGTAGAAGAAGGGAGATGAGAGGGATTTTATGGTTTATTGGGTATTTATTAGTCAGAGGTAGACGAGTTTAAAAAGATGAACAACATGAAGAAATTGGAGGAGCAATTGGGAGAACGGTTCATATTTGTAGGCTGTAGCCTAAACTAAACTCCAGAAGAGGTGGATTATTTAGGAAGGAGGTATAGAGAAAGGTGTATTCATGTTATGACCCGCGCTAAGGTCGATGACTGGTGCTAGACTCTACGACGAACAACAACACATGAGCAATCTAGCAAGCCTTAAATCCCATGCACGATCTCATCAAATCTCACATCATACAAACATGCAGAAGTTACAACATATGCAAAGATGGTACATGAACCATCAACAAAAATCTGAGCAATCTATCTCCAAGTGACAAATCCACAATCAGACATAAATAATGATCTAACCACTATGGAGTGTCTATACAGAAGTACAAGGATGGTACAAATTTGTAGACCTCAAAAGCGTAGCCCTTGAACAAAAGAGACGAACTAGAACAATAGACTCTAGAATCAAATGCAACTATGGCACCCTAAAATCTGAGATAGATTTGTAAGGGGTAAGTATCGAAAAATACTTGGTAAGAGGATAGAACATAACATATTAGTTGTGTTTGAGATATACGTGCCACAGAACTTAACCATATTCGACATAACTGAACTCAAAATGCATGATGACCATATGCTTCACAAATTCCGAAAACACAAATATAAACATATGGAGCCATGAGCACATAGAGCGATAAATTCAAACACAAATATAGACACACACACACTAGAGCGATGAACAGGTTTTGAAAGGCCCTTTCCTCTGACTGCCAAGGGATATCCAAATGGCCAAACAAGTCTCCGTCCACACAAACACAAATCTAGTGTACAAATATAAGTTAGCAATAGCTTAATAATGTAAACTAGTAATATCTCCGACCTATGAGCTCATAGGCTAACATCCTCCATTAGTATGGGAAAGCCTATTCATTTCTCTCACAAAACACATATCAAATCTTGGTTGCGTTATATGAGAAGTTTCACATTGAATTGGATTTTAGTGCTTAAACAGTAGGAGATGTTATGGTTGAAAAAATCAAGAGAGAAGTCAATAGTGATTGGTAATAGGAATTCGAGATTCTTTCATACTACCACCATCATAAGAAGACAGAAAAACAAAGTAGATTGTCTCAAAAAAGATGATGGCATTTGGATTTTGGAACCCTTACAGTTGGAAAATATGGCCAAATGGTTTTTCATAAACCTGTACACAGAGGACTAGCTCCCTTAACTAACCTCCTACCCGAGATGCCTCTTTTGCTATAGAATCTAATTACATAACCTTGCAGGAAGTCCACAAAGCATTGTTTAATATGCCCCCACTCAAAGCACTAGGCCTAGATGCATTCAAGGTGGTCTTTTTCTAGAAATATTGGAGTGTGGTTAAGCAATCTCTATTCGAGTTCATCACAAATGCATTTGAGTCTGGTGTGATCCCTCCTAGCCTTAACTAAACTTTGTTAGCCTTAGCCCCTAAGATCAACTCACCCAAAACTATCTTATAATTCTGGCTGATTAACCTATGTAATGTAGCCTACAAAATCTTAACCAAAATACTTGTTGCCAGAATACAACCCAAACTCCCAAACCTCATATCCCCGGCCCAATGGAGTTTTATATTGGGACAATAGATTTGTGACAATGTTATTATGTTGCAAAAAATAATTCATTCGATTAGATATAAGTAGGGAGCAAAAGGGTGGATGATAGTCAAATTAGACGTAGAGAAAGCTTATGATAGGCTCAGCTAGCATTTCATTGCTGACACTATAAAGGAAGCAGACCTGCCATCAAAGCTTCGTCGAATGATTATGTCATGTGTTACAAGTTGCTCAATGAGAGTCCTCTGAAAGGGAGAGATGATAGATGAATTCTCACCCTCAAGAAGACTAATACTGGGTAACCCACTTTCACCATACTTCTTTGTGCTATGCATGGAGCGGCTCGCACATTGGATAATTACTTTAACTAGGAAGAAGGAGTGGATGCCAATTCAAATTACCAGAAGGGGTCCTCAGATCTCTCACCTATTTTTTGCAGATGACAGAATCTTTTTTGCAGAAGCCTCTTCATGTTAGACGAACCTAATAAAAAAAGGGTTGAATAAGTTTTGCAAGGCATCGGGGTAAGTAAGCCACGCCAAGTCTCGGGTCTTTTTTTAGTAAATGTGCACCGGGAGACTAGGGCAAAGCTGAGCAATTAGTTGGGAAGGCTAAGCAATTATCAATTGCAGAAAGGATCATCCTCGTACGATTGATACTATCCTCTCTCCATTTTATGCAATGCAAATCATCAACCTACCAAAAAGAGTTTATAAAGCTCTAGATAGAATCAGTAGAGATTTTATTTAAGAGGACACCGCAAAGAATAAGTTGCATCTTGTAAATTGGGAGGAAGTTTGTAGACCTGAGGCGATGAGGGGGACTAAGACTACGAAGAATTACCCAAGCAAACATTGCCCTTATAGCTAAGCTCATGTGACATTTTGAAATACATCCAAGAACTACTTGAGGCCCAGATTCTCTAGACTAAGTATATAAGAGAGGAACAACATGCGCTGTCTTACAAGGTCATACCACAAAAGTCAACAATCTCAGTAGGTATGGTACAGGTGGAGAGCTTCTTTACACAAGGCCTTAGGAAAGCAGAGGGCGATGACTCATCAGTAGACTTTTATCGAGATGAATGGATACAGGAGAAAAGCCCTTAACCCAACAAGATTTCAACATCCCTATCGACCAGCTTGGGAAGAAGGTTAGATTCTACTGGGATGCGTCCCTCAGATGGAAATGGGAGGAAGTGGACAACTTACTCCCTGAGATATGGAAACAAAAATTGGCAGGTATATTTATTGATGAGTAGGGTCAGTAAAAGACTCCTTATATTGAAGACATTCCATCTCAGGTGAGTTCACATCGAGATTGGCCTACCTAGCCCTCATAGGCGAATCTCATTCGAGACAAGCTGGTAATAATAAATAGAATATGATCTGGAAGGTAAAAGTGTCGAAAAGAATTTGATTATTCCTTTAGACCTGTCTAAAGGGCAACTATGACGAATATGGAACGCTTTAGAAAAAAATTGAGCTCTAGTCCACACTACCTGTACTGTAAATCAAACTTAAAATCACCACTCTACCAATTAAGAGACTACTATATAATCAGAAAGTTATGGGTGGAGCTCATTTGCCAGAACGTGGCCATGCAATTTTTCTCGGTAGACCCAGCCCAATGGATCCATGGAAAACCTCGCTACAAAAACGGTAATGACCATTTCCTTACCTTGGAATACAACATTTGCAATGGTATACTAGTGAGCGTGGAAGTGAAGGAACCACCTTATCTTCAATGCATATATCTCGTAGGGGAGAAAAAGGTTTTCATTGCCAGCCAAGGTGTAGAATTCAATAAAGCATGGAGGAGCATAATTTTAAAGGATAATCAGGTAAGCTTCGAAAGATTGAAGTCTTGGACCCCTCCTTACAAGGGCCTTAAACTGAATACGGATGGCTACTTTAAGGGCAACCCTGGACCAATAGGGTATGAAGGCGTGACAAGAGATGAATTAGGTATGTGGTGCTTAGGATTCAACCAAGAAGTAGGCTGCTGCAACGCTATTTGGGTGGAAATGTGGGCACTACTAAGAGGTCTCCAGATTGCAGTGGAAGGCCACTTTAGCCCATTAATGTTGGAACTAGATTCACAAATGGCTATAAAGTATCTAGCCAAGGGCATGAAGAAGGGTAATCCTATCGCGCTACTCGTGAGTAAATATACGGACCTCGTATGCCTTCACGAGCATGTTGAAGCCCTATTCTCTCCTCGAGAGTGTAACAAAGTAGCAGATTGGTTAGCTAATTTTGCTTTCGAACTCCCGAGATGTTGCAATGTACTTGAGAACTCACCGACTGAATGTGTCCCTTATGTTGAGGCAGATCAGTGCAACGCTATTGCTATGTAATTCCAGTTTTCAATGAAAGAGTGACTAGTCACCATAGTTTTCAAAAACGGACCATCGGACCAGTCCGACCAGTCGGATGGCTGGTCGGACCGGATTTTATATTAAAAAACTCTTTTTTTGAAATATATATAGGTATATAGATAAAAATTTATGTAATAAATTAATAATAACATATAATCATACTATTTTGTATAAAATATACCAAATAAAGTATCCATACGAACAGTTAATCTCGAATCAAAAATAAAAAAATAAATCAGTCAATATTTTCCGATCAAACTACCTGGTTTTCTGGTCGGACCGTACGATCAGACCAGAAAATCCTAGAAAATCACTGGTTCGTTAGGTAACTGGTCGGATTATGAATTTCTGGTCGGTTGGGTGGACGATTCGCAGTTTGACTGGTCGGACCACCGATTTAAAAACTATGTTAGTCACTCACTAATTCACCAAAAAAATATAGTCTGAAATAAGCTCCTAAATAAGGAAATTCATATATGATGTAACCTTACATTCTTGATTTGTTTTTGGTTAGAAAAGAAATAAAAGAAAGATGCAAATACTTATTTTTGAACGTAAAAGAAGAAAGAAGCAAAATGTAATTGATTTTTTAAAATTTATATGATGGGTATAAGTCTACTATGTTATCTAAATTTGAAATAGACAAAATTTTTTCTTATAAAATTATTGCAATGAACATTGATCATATAAAATATCCCGACCTACTTTTTAGTATTAAATGAGTAAGATAAATATTTTAAAAAAAAATCGATACATCAAAATAATATTAATTTAGAGCAATTGTTTCCTAAATGAAATTTACTTGATTAGGAAATACAAAACAATTAAGGGGAAGTCTAGTTTTAATTTTTGATATATTTGATTTTAATTATGTTAATTAAAGTCATATACAAATTAAATGTGATGTATAGTTATTTTCTTAGTGTCTTAATATTTTACATGTGGGTTTTCATCCTCTAGATTTATTGGCATTTTCACTCATCGAACATTGAACACACACAAAGATGAACAACTATGTAGTTAATAATAATAGCATATAAAATAATAATATTCAAAGCATATAGATGTACTAAATATTAATATTGAAGGCATATTAAAAATTAATAAATACTTTCGTGTTTTGCTTCGTCTAGACAATTTTTTCCATATGATCGTTTTTATCGTAAGCATCAAGGTTGGTTACAACGTTCCATATTGGACAAAATAAATTCCAAACACATAAGAAAAAGCTGGAAAAAAGTTACTTCCTTTCTGTTATTTTAAATTGAAACAAAACCCCCCTTTAACAACGAAATTCAATCAATAATTGCCTCCCCAATCGTTTTCCACCTCACACGGCGCCGTTTCCCCCACCTCTGATCGCTAGGTTCCCAAGATCCAACCCCTCTCAGCTCCCTTCTCCGAGGCGCCCCGGGCGGCGGTGGCCCACCAGTGGTCTAGGGTTTCGGGAGTCCGATTCCATTGGGCGGGCGGGAGTTCGTTAGGGTTTTAGGTTTTAGGGATTCCGTTTCCTCTATTATTATGAATATGTGATGATGGGTACTAGTAGAATAGGTTAAACAAATAAAGGAAGGATGGTGAGGCTGTTGGGATTGACGCTCGGAGGATCCGAAGAGTCCCCGCGGGAGATCTCGTCGACCCGGTCGTCCAACCTCACGAGAGAGTCCAGCGAGAATGGCTGGCTCATTCGCTTCTTCGACTCCGCTTTCTTCTGCGAGTGGATCGCTGTCAGCTACCTCTACAAGCACGACCACGCCGGGGTCCGGGATTACCTCTGCAACAGGATGTACACGCTCCCCCTCTCCGGTATCGAGAGCTACCTCTTCCAGATATGCTACATGATGATCCACAAGCCCAGCCCGTCCCTCGACAAGTTCGTCATCGACGTCTGCTCCAAGTCCCTGCTCATTGCCCTCAAGGTGCATTGGTTCCTGCTCGCTGAGCTCGAGGATACCGATGACAATGACGGGATTAGCAGGATACAGGAGAAGTGCCAGATCGCAGCCACTTTGATGGGAGACTGGCCGCTGCTTGTTCGCCCCCCGAACGAGGTCGCCACCCCGGGGAGCAAGAACCAGGTGCTTAACAAGCTTCTGTCGTCCAAGCAGCGGCTGTTGTCACTGGCTTCTTCGCCCCCTGGCCAGAGGTCTCTGTCGATGGATGATAGTAGTCAGTTGTCACCTGATGAGAACAAGATCTTTAAGAAGTTCATTCCGGGTGCTAAGATGAGAGATGTGTTGTTGTTCAGGAAGTCGGTGGAAAAAGATGAAGAAGAGAGTGAGAAAGAAGGGTTTTTTCGAAGACTTTTACGGGAAAGCAGCAGTAAAGGCGAGGATGAGGAGGGGACTTCTAGTGCCCAAGGATTCTTTAAGCGGCTGAGAGACAGCATCAACAAAGGGGATGATGATGAGTTGACCTCGAGCTCTGAAGGCTTCTTCAAGAGGCTTTTGAGAGAGAATAGTAGAGGTGAGGACGACGAGTTGACTACAAGTTCAGAGAGTTTTTTCAAGAGGTTGTTTAGCGAGAAAAAGGGTGACGGTGATGAGAGTTCGGTTTCGAGATCAGTTGAGGATGATGAAAAAGAGGGGTTCTTTAAGAAGCTTTTCAAGGATAAGTCGGATGACAAGAAAGACACTGGTGAGAGGAACGGAGATGGAGAAATTTCATGTTCTGATGGAAAAGGCAAAAAATCTGCAGAAGATGATGAAAAAGAGGGTTTCTTCCGGAAATTGTTCAAGGACAAGTTGGATGATAAAAAGGATGGAGATGCGAGAGCAGATGGGGGCTGTGCCAACGGTGAGGAAGAAGAACATTCAGATTTTTCACTTTTTCGAAAACTGTTCCGTGTGCACCCGGAAGAGGCCAGAAATGCTCTTGGCAATGAAAGTTGCAATGGTTTCCCTGAAAATAGCCCTGGCACAGAGAACTTTTTCCGGAAACTGTTCAGGGATCGTGACCGCTCTGTTGAAGACTCAGAGTTGTTTGGTCTAAAGAAGAACAAAGAGGTATCCTCGACTGGTATTTCTGCAATTGTTTTATTAGTTTGGTTCATTGTAGAATGACCGTGCACGTGTGGCATCCTTGTTGTATTTTATGGTGAAAGCATTTATGAAGAAAGTTTTGTGCCTATGGTCTTCCAGTTTCTAAGTTCTTTCATGAGCTACTGCATATGTGTCCTTCTTGGTATCAGGAGCTGCTAATTTTTCTTTACATAACTACGTACACATATATTTTTGCATCTATGCGTGAATTGGTTTGCTTAAGTTATCTAGGGAGCTTGAATGTGGGTGTTCAAGGTTTGGCTGTCTGCCTTCATTTCCTTCTTCTTTACTTGAAGATATGCTTCTGGCCTTTCCATCTGGGAGACCTGCGTGGCAGTTGTATCGTCAACAAATTCAATGCCGTTGATAAAAATTTGGTCAACATGAGTCCCTATAATTAGGTCAAATGCAATTTTAATTATGCTCTACTTTTTTACTTCTACCGTAGCTGTAGCTCTTAATTATCCCGCCATCTGAATGCGATGAGTTAACATTTTGTTTGAGTACTCACTGGTGGTAAATTTAATATGATGGCTGGCTTATCTTGATAGATATATGAACAAATTGTATCTTTTCCTGCATTTTTGATGTTTGTGTTTTGGGCGGTAATAGTGATCTTTCCCTGCTCTTTAATCTTCTCCTAATCTGTCCTACAACCTGGTTAACATTTTTGGTAAGTCTGGAGCAGTTTTGGAATTTCTGTTGGACTGGACTTTGTTTTATTGTCCAGGACTACTTGTTATCCAGCTATTTTTGCTTGATCTTGGTACTTGATCATGGAAAGTTCAGTAACTTGAAGCAGTTTTATTGCCTTTGATTTCTTTGTTTCTCTTGTTGGTTTTTTTTTTCTAATCTATATGGGTGCATCATCCCTGGGTGTTGTGGTAATGTAAGGTTCTCTAATGAGGTAAGAAATAGTATATCGCCCATGCTTATTCTGGTCTTTTTTCCTGACACGTTGCGGAATCCTTCTTCAACGCCAGTCTACCTCAAAAGCTTTCTGTGGTTATATGTTTTGCTATTGTTGCAAAGGGTACAGATGAATAGTAAACAAAGTGAAAGCTTGACAACCAAGTTTTCGAAAAATGAAACTTCCTATCTATATTGGAAGGGGAAATGTCCGTTCCAAGAGGTTAACCTCCTTATGGCCTTTGTCCTGCATGCATGCTTTATTCACTATCCTACCTTTGGCCTTTTGGTAATCGTCCAAAGATTACGTAACTTGCTTTTTCTCATGGTCGTCTCTTGTGCTTTAATTTGCAGAAACACCCTGTTTCACCAAAACGGAATGATAGGTCAAATGTGAAGCCCCCCAATCCAAACAATGTTCTGTCACAATTTCGTAAAGGAGCTTATCACGAGTCCTTGGATTTTGTGCTCACGTTATGTGAGATTTCGTATGGTTTAGTTGATATTTTTCCTGTGGAAGATCGCAAAAGTGCTCTCCGTGAGGTATCCTCGTACTTCATTGTTTTCTATGATCTGTCCTGTCAATTCTTCTGTTCCCTATGCTAATCTTTGTTTTACAGTCCCTTGCCGAGATCAACCAGCACTTGATGGAGGCTCAAAGTAATGGAGGTGTGCTCACTTTTCTATCGACTCATTTCCTTTTTGAAGATGACTTCTAGTATCTTCACTACAACTTATTTCTTAAGCTTTGGGATGGCTAATCATTGACTGAGTTCAAAGCAGGTTGATATTTCCTTATTCAACTTATGAAATTTTGAATGCTGAGCATTTCTGTTTAAAAAGGCAATTCAACTTTGACTCTATGACTTTGGTATAGGAGTTAGGACAATAATGCCTGGCGTGTGGTATGTTATCTCTGTAATTCTCCATGTTTGCTTACTTAAAATAAAACTGATGTTCTGTTCTTAGGAATTTGTTTTCCAATGGGAAAAGGCTTGTACCGTGTTGTCCATATTCCTGAAGATGAAGCTGTTCTTCTCAACTCTAGGGAAAAGGCGCCCTATCTGATTTGCGTGGAAGTATTAAAATGTGAAACCCCAAGGTAAGGATGGAATGTCATGAGATAACTATTGTTAAATTAAATCCCTGTCAGTAACATCCGTCTGAAATAGCATGCTTTAGCATAGGCTAGAACGAGAGGAAGAGTTCTGATGTTTATATAGTTTGTAATTCTAGTGAAATGTATGAGGGTGGAGTCGGTAGATCATCTACTTCGTTTTTGTACTTTAGCTATGAATTTGTGGGTGATGATCTATACCATATTGCAAATTGAGTGGGTGGGAAGTAAGGTTGTAGGGAGGTGGGCATGGAGTGGGCTTTGTAGACACCGTAAACAGGAGGAGACAGAGATGGTCATCCTGTTTGGTACTTTTTGGACCATATGAGGTGAGAGGAATATGAGGGTGTTTGACAGGAAAGAAACCCCGATGCCCGACTTTTTGGAGGGATGTTATAGATTTGAACGTTTGTAATCTTTTATAGAGTGAAATTTCAGTATTGAGTTGGACTTTGATAACATTGCCAAGGATTGTAATTGATCCTCTTGATGCAGAGGGGTTCACCCCCTTGGTGCCTTTGACTAAATCTTTGCTTATTGAGCAAAACAATATTCTAGCGGATGTACGATGTACCTTGTTAAAGTCACTTCAACTCGTACCTTCGTATTTGACTTGTGCGCCACCCTTGTCAGTTTCGTTTCTCCTATCTTTGCACTTGCCAAACTGAGCTCCTTTGATTAAGCACTGGTATTAATTAGTAATAACTTTTGAATGTATCATTCTAACCTTTTTCGTTGTTTTCGCTTTCAGCAATACAAAAGATAGCTCAAGTTCGCAAAAGCATTGGAGAGGAGGGATTCCTCTGGCCAACGGAGATGCTTTTGTGCCGAAGCCACCTCCATGGGCTTATCCTTTGCGGGATGCTCAGGAAGCATATCGGAATAGTAGCGATAGGATGTCAATATCTACAGCTCATGCCATTGACCAGGCAATGTCACATTCCTTGGAGGGAAAATTGAAAATTGTGACAGTTAGTCTTTCCATTGAGAAGAAGTTGCCTAGTCAGTCCGTCAACACAGAGCTACCTGGTTCGCCTTCTGGTATCAGTCGCAGTAGTCTGCATAGAAGAGGAGCGCATGGTCATGATATGGATTGGGTAAGAGTGGTGCTAACAGCAGATCCAGGAATTCGAATGGAAGACATTGGGGACCAAGTACCGCCACGTCGCAAGGAGCATCGTCGAGTTCCGAGTACTATTGCATTTGAAGAAGTGAAGGTTGGTGGCTTTATAAGTGCTGATGGCAGAACCTAAATTGTCTAGGTGCTGAATCACATTTGTTTGAACTTTGTAGGCTGCCGCAGCTAAAGGGGAAGCACCTCCTGGGCTTCCTTTGAAAGGGGCCGGTCAAGATTCATCAGATGCTCAACCAAGGGTGAGATTGATGGAAACAGAATCATGAAAACTCCTTTTTTTTTTCAAACAGTGTAGATTTGAAAAGTACATAATTTCTGACAGGTCGATGGTGGCAGTCCAAAGGCTACTGATGCCCTCTCTGGTGAACTTTGGGTGGATAGGAGAGAGAGAATACGTAACATTTCAACATATGAAAAGTTACCTGGTTGGGACTTGCGATCTGTACGTGCACATCTGAGTCTACACTTTAAAAAGTTTCTTTCTTTTCGCTATGTAGAAAGATATTTTTCCTTAATTCTCTTTAGATGTATGTTGAATTACGTAATTTTCATGCTCAACTATAGCATGAAATCTCTAGGAAGTAAAGGGAAAGGTGTGACACAACTATTTACCTGGTGAATGGTAGTGCATGTTTTTCTCATATTCGTTGTTCTACCTTGGGCATACAAACACAAGATTCATACCCACGCCTGCCTTTGCCAAGGATCATTTTCAAGATTTAGAATCCCTGTTACATGATTGCTTCTCCATTTAGATATAATATTAGAGTTCATAGCACAATTAGTTGAGATTATTTCACTGTTCTTATCTCTAGGTTTATCAGTTTGGGTTGATTTTGCATTGAGGTCCACCCATGTTAAACCAATCACAACTTTAGCACTTCCCTTAGAGCTGCGGTCAACAGTTTGCAAAGAATCTGCATCGCTAATTTGATTATCGAATGCTATGTCAGATGTTGGCGACATATGTAGGTATGAAGAGATGTACATGAACTCAAAATCAATATTCTCTGTCAAGCATATAAACTCTTAGCTTCTAGAGAACTGCATGGAAATATGAGTTTGGGTGGCAGTTCTGAATTAAAGTAGATCTTTGATTATATCCTGATAGATATAGCAATGAAGTTGAAAAAGGTAACAAGTAACAGCTGACTGTGCTTTCTAAACTGCATATGATACCTCCTTTTACAGCGTACTACAAAAGTCCTGTCATATTAATATCACTTGGGGTCGTATCAGCATAAACTGATTTTCGAGGGTTATTATCTCTTTGGACCTTATACGTTTTAGATTTCAAATGCCACAACCTGCTAATTTTTAGCAGAAAGCACTTGTTAAAGTGGGAGACATGGGAGATCAAGACTTTGGTTTCTTTTTCCAAGTTAATGTAGTTATACTTGGTTTAAGTCCTCCTGGTCCGTAGACTTGATAATCTTTTTATGCTGAGTGTGAGAGTTGGAGGTTTGTGATTATTTGTGGGCATCTATATATAAGAATTTGCGATTCTCCATCATAGATTTCTGACAATGTCAAGTTTTTAATATTTCATGTATATACTCTTCTATCCATTTGTCCTACAATTTTTATTTAGTTTCTGGGAGGCACTTTTGTTTCTGCTTATCATCTAATGTCCATACATAGGGTTAGACTCTCACATACAGTCAGTTTCATCAAAACCCAAAAGGAGACTTTTGGAGCGTCAAACTGTCGGTACTGTACTGGTGGGATCTTATTTTGATAAGTTATGCTGGTATCATCTAATGTCTTTCCATAGGTTTAGACTCATGCAGATGGTTTCATTCGATATTCTTCAGTTTAGAGATGATGAGATCTAGCAATGTTCTCTAGTATGTTTTTTCTATTTTTCTAGCTTGATAAAGATTCTCTGCATACTTTAAATTATTTTTCATGTGATCGATAAAGTATGGTTGAGTTGAATAATTTAGAATTTATAACTGAAAATGTGATTTTTGAAGCCAGCAAAGTGAAAGGACTATGATCCTGTTGATCATAGTTTTAGTTTTTCTTTCTGCAGTCTATATTGATTTGAGATGCCAACTATCCCTATGGTTTCTTTTTTTCCATTATAGCAGTGGTGGGAATGGCTAGCTCTATCATCCATTTGTTACTTGTATTTAGGTGAAATCATTTTCATTTGTTTTTCTTGTGCAGGTTATTGTAAAGAGTGGTGACGACTGTAGGCAAGAGCACCTTGCTGTGCAGCTAATTTCTCACTTCTATGGTGTGTACCATTTTATTGATCACAGTTGCACTGTTGTTGCTATCTATAGCTACCATCCTTTTACCTTTAGGTGAAATTCCATAACATGCTCTCAAGAGAGTACCTTTCTGGCTACTTTTCTTAGGAAGTTTACTTGTTTTCCACATTAAACAAGCTAAAGGAAGTGTAACTGCCAATCTAGTTGGGAATAGCTAATAGTGAGCAAAGACCTTTAGACCAACCTCATAGGAGATGTTATTCTGGAACCTTTAGCTCCATATATCAAATATGGTTATGATTTTCATTGCTGTTCAATACACATTCAATTCATATTTAGCTAAATGAATTACCGATTTCAAATCTCCTTTTAGACTTGCACTGTAGTGTTATTTGCCACAGGGCTCAAAGTGGTTGGATATATTTCATAGTTTGAAAAAAACTGGACTTGCTCTTTCTAACCTCTCTTTCTATAAAGTTGCCAACAGTTTCTTTGTTTCTTGTTTCAGATATATTTCAAGAAGCTGGACTGCCTCTCTGGTTGCGCCCTTATGAAGTTTTGGTCACATCATCTTATACTGCTCTTATCGAAACAATTCCTGATACTGTAATTTGTTGACTTTTACTTGACTTTTGAATCATAAGATCTGCGTATATCAAGAAGATGAAAAGACCACTGGTATATCTCTGACATTGGTCCTTTTTTTTCCGTAGGCTTCACTTCATTCAATCAAGAGCAGATATCCGAACATATCCAGTTTGCGCGAGTTCTTCGTTGCAAAGTATGAAGAGAACTCTTCGTCCTTTAAGCTTGCTCAGGTAAAGCTGCAGATTATTGGGTGTAAATCAATGTTATATTTTTGTGTTTGTTCATGTGAAATGAGATTCCTGAACTTTTGACAGAGATTGTTGAAGACAGATTTATGCCATTTTTTATGAATTTAACAAGGATGTGCTCTTTCTTTTTAGTTGGATGTCAAAAAAATAGGCTAGTGTGTTAATTTCTTTGAATTGATGGTTCGAGCATGATGCTCTGGGAAGGCTGATATATATATGATTGTCATAGGGTTTGAATAGGCTGCAGCCGATCTCACTGGTACTTTGAATCTGAACAAACCATGGTAAAATATACTTGAGAACATGGCTAAAAAATTGAAGTAGTCTATGCACAGGTAATTTACGGTTTAAAATGTTGGCATATACTAGTTGGTGAAACATTCGGCATTATCAAACTCACTGAATATGCATAAGAAAGATTCCTTATATATTAGAAACTATAGCTTGCAAAGGACTTATCAAGCGGTTCATGAGATTACGAGTTGAATCACTCAATTGAATGGAAAGCTGTTTGTCTTGCTTGAGTGTCAGCCAGAAATCCTTCGTTGTCGGCTATTTTGCTTCTGTGTTTACCTTTTACTGTACAGTTTACTCCCTTCGATGTCTTCTAATTCAAAATGAAGATACCATTCTTCATTTATTTTTTTGGGAGTTCTTGAGGACTTGTTTCTCATGCAGAGGAACTTCGTTGAAAGTATGGCTGGATATTCCCTGGTGTGCTACCTCCTGCAGGTTTAAATCCTGGTCCCACTATCTTATTGTCTCTTGTTTGGCAAAGCAGTCATGCTGTTAAATTTAGCATGCGTCAATTGAGTCATTTGACGAGCAATATGAGATAGATAGTTGCTCCTCTTTTCAATCATGCAGCTGTTGAGGGAGTTGTCGAAATGAAAGCTGTTGAGGGAGTCGAATTGATTCTTCAGCTATTCTTTCAGCTTAAATTCTCCTAAAAATTTTTAGCTGCGACTTCTTTGGAATAAAAATGTTCATCATTGTCTATGTTCTGCAATGTGAGGACCCACAATTTGTTTATCATGATTCAAGGTGAAGGATAGGCACAATGGCAATTTGTTATTGGATGAAGAAGGCCATATAATACACATAGACTTTGGTTTCATGCTCTCCAATTCCCCTGGTGGTGTTAACTTTGAGAGTGCACCCTTCAAATTAACGCGAGAGCTTCTTGAGGTACCGATGGATCATCTTTCCACCTTGGATGCATGGCACATAATTCTTTAAATTGTAATAACCAGCTTCCATGGTTTTTCTAGGTCATGGATTCAGATGCTGAGGGAGTTCCTAGCGAATTCTTTGACTATTTTAAAGTACGATCCTCACTATTCTTGTCTGCATTTCTTGTAACATGAATATTTTTACCTATGGTTGGGCTTCAACCTCTTTTTCATTTGTTTCAGGTTTTGTGCATACAAGGTTTTCTAACATGCCGTAAGCACGCAGAACGTGTTATTCTTCTTGTTGAGATGTTGCAGGTACCTTTTTCTCTGGGTCTCTGGAACACACAAAAACACGAAGAATAACATAACCTTCCAGCCATGAGGTTGCACACATAGCGTAGAAATTCCTTACAGAACTCGTAGGCTAATCACTTAGCCCAACTTTCTAAATTTTCTTTTGCGTGACAGTCTAACAGCGAGTCATAATTCTGACGACACCTTTTCTACCCACTTTTGTTTTTATTGTTTATCTACTATTTGATGAGCCTAGGCTCCAATTTTAGAAGCATTGATATTTTTACTTGCACTAGATTTATGCATTCACTAGATGTCTGCTTTGGGTAATGACTGCGGCAGAAATTATGCTTACTTACTGTCTGCTTGTCTTGTGCTAAACAATAGGATTCAGGTTACCCATGCTTCAAAGGTGGGCCACGGACTATCCAGAACCTTAGAAAAAGGTTTCATCTAAGTTTGACAGAAGAGGTGAGCTATTCTTCCCAAGATCTTGAGGATTGTATGTGGGGTTATCATTAAGATGTGGTTTTGTTGCAGCAATGTGTGTCCTTGGTGCTGTCTCTGATCAGTAGCAGCTTAGATGCATGGAGAACAAGACAATATGATTATTACCAAAGGGTTTTGAATGGAATATTGTGATTTGTTACTGGTTTGAGGAGTACTGTTATGTTCTCCGTTGGCCACACCGCTCTAGGGAATCATTTTCTCAAAGTTCCATGCCAGTTATTGTGGGATGTGAATGAAGGTTTGCTGCACATGCATCAGAGATTCTGTTTGGCATCACGCGGGTGTTCAAGTGGTTGTTGCCTATTTAACCATGTTATACAGAATGATTACTGTATCGGTGCCACTACTCGAGCAGAATCATCTTTCACTGCTGTTGCGCATCACGTTTTGTAACGCTGCTGGAGTCTGGGCAGTCGCATTAGTGTAAATTGATATCTACCGTGCCCCACCTACCAGACAACATACTGTACAGAGTGATTTTCTTCAAGGATTGGGGACTTTGAAGTGAATTTT
>SOPF01027572.1:304865-332129 GCA_012979155.1 Hypericum perforatum
TTTCCGGAAGCACTACAATATCAGAAGGAAAGCTTGGGAAAATTCACCTGACAGATTTGTGTTTTTAGTTGCTGCTAGGAGGGGCAAGCACTTGTACCAACAATATGTACTACATTTTGATGTGAATACAAAAATGTGTTGCTTCGACAGTGCTGTTTCGACCTGTGAATCTTGCTTGGTTCTTGTCAGTGGCTGAGGTGACGATAGGTTTTGTGCCTCAGACGTCTCTTTGTTTGCTTGGATTTCCTTTTGGCTGGAAGGATAATGCCACCTGTCGCATGGTTAGCCTTTTATTTCTATATAGAAATACTGTTTCTTGGCGTCAAGTCTCTTGGACGGTGTGATGGTTCTTTATCTTTGCGGTTACTTGAGTAACAAATAACAACGTTGATGCAATTTAATCATGTCTCTAGTTTGATTTTTTGAAAATATAATAGTGTAATTATTAATTTTTTTTAAAAGAGTTTGATTTTTTGAGAATATAATGGTGTCAAATAATTATTAATAGAGTTTTGTCATCTTTTACAAATTTAGTTTTTTCAATGTGTAAAATTTCCGGTTAGCATTAAACAAAAGAAAATCGAGGGCTGTCACATGTATGTTTGTGTACAAATATGGTTGGATTTTCTGCATGAAACTTGACTTGATTTTGTGATGAAAGGGAGCGAAAAACTGATATATCATAAAGACCGGTACCAAACCAATCAATGCATGCAATTGGGCATGATTTGATGCTGGAAATTCCTCCTAGTTGGACCGCCACGCAAAGACAGACCATCCCGTTGGTGAAAGGACACACTCGTAGAATTGAATGATTAAGTGGGCTAGAAAAAAAAAAATACTCAAGAGAGGTTCATGGGCTATATTAATAATAATATTTATAGAAACAAGGTAACAGATTGGAGATCATTGGTAGGCAAGACTACTCCCATTGCTTAACTGGATACCTAATCACGGTTCGGATTCGAACGAACTAAAATTGAATTAGTTTGAATTGATTTGAATTTGAATTTATCAAAATGTTAAACCATATTCAATTTATCTAAAGACGAATTGAATACGAATTATATAAACCTTCGAATTTTGGTTTACACTTAATGTACCAAATAAAGTTGCCTAGAATTTCGAATTTAGGGTTTAGGACTTATGATTTAGGGTTTTTACATTTATGATTTAGTAGATAATTGAGTTTGAGATTTTTCTGCCACAAATTTGTTTAGATGTTTGTATATATTTCAATGAGTAGTATAAGTATGATATCCATTCCCAATTTTGAAATTATATGATTTACCACAATAATTACATATATGGCAAATTACCCTCAGGTCCTTGGTCTTTACATTATTCTCCTATTGGGTCCCTCCTTTGTCATAAATAAGTATTAAGTCCCTGTTTTATTCAAAATTGTTTGTCTCGGGTCCCCACCGACCAAATCGATTTTTTTTTAATTTTTTGTCATGTGAAATAATTATTTTACCCTTCACAAAATGACAAATTTCATCATATTTTTGTCATTTTGTGAAGGATAAAATAGTCATTTCATATGACAAAAAATTAAAAAAAAGTCTGATTTGGTCGGTGGGGACCCGAGACAAACATTTTTTAATAAAACAAGGATGAATTAATAATTTATGTAATAAGAGGGACCCAATAGGAGATTTTGGTAAAGACCAGGGACCTGAAGGTAATTTATCCTTACATATATTATAAAATAGTGTGATTGTCTGGCAAGAAACTTTGTGAAATGCTTAAAAAGTGTTAAGTGATTTTGTTAAATTTTTTGGATTGTTGAATATTGAATCAACACTTTCCCGTTGAGTTATATCATGAATGTTTACCATTTTTTCTGGAATAGGATAGGAAGCAATCAGTGGAAAGCTCGATTCAATAGAATCATGATGTTCCATATGTTTTTTTTCACCCTTATTTGCTTTACTTGATGACATAATTATAAAGTAGAATGTTAAATATAATAAATATATATAATTAGAAAACTTGAGAATTTATATCTCTCAAATTTTTAATAAGAAAAGTAGAAAATTAGGATTAAAATGTATAAAATTTAAAAAATAAAAGATGGTATTTACAAATTTTGGATATAAGAACAAAGTACCAAATCACGAATCACGTTCGATTCATGAGGATGTCTAGTTACCTAAATCAACCAGGTGCCCAATGAGACAAAAAGAACAAGGTTGGTTACAGGGATGTTCGATCTTCAGACTGTCCGCACTAGTGATGGTTCATTCAAATTACATAATAAATAAACAATGTTTTTCATTAATATATAAAGCAGGTCAATTAATAGTTTTATAACTCTTATCAATGATCCATAGAATCAAGTTACCAAATAAATAAATAATTTTTTTCAACTATGTACATGTGTTGTATATACGAATTATCATAAAGAATTAAAAAAGTAAAAATTTGTTTATTGAAAATTAAAAAAATTACTATTTGAAAATACTGGACTATATTTATAGAAAGAAGAAATTTTCATATATTTGCGAAATTGTATTGTGTCCTGCGGCATTTAATTATATTAAGAAATAAAAATAAATAAATAAATAAAAAAAGCATGACCGGTCCCTTGTAAGGGTCGGTTGACCGCCCATGTCGGCGACCCTACTTTCGTTTATTTTTCGAAGATTTTTCTTTTGTCTCTTATGTGACCTAATTGAACGTGATCACCATTCTGGGTGCCCACACCAACCTTGTTGCAGCGACATATAATACACACACACACACACACCAGGTTACAATGTACTAAAAAACAAATGAGATGAAATGGTTTCGGTGAAAATATATAGATTTAAGAATATAATGAATTTTAGTAGCTATTAGATTTTTTTAGGGATTAAAAGCTCTCAGATTTTTAATAAAATGACATGGTTTAATTTTGCACAAACAGACTCAGAAACATAAATCTATTTTACTTCCAGCGTCACCTAACTTCCACCAGTTTATCATCACAAAAAGCTAGTTGGGGGTAAAACTAGAACATATTAGTCCTGTCCTAAATTAGGTCAAGATGTTTAACTACTATGGCTTAAATTGATTTGATACGTGGATCTTATTGCTTTCAATGCACCTCTAGAGCCTCGAGAAGCCAACAACGAGATCCAACAACTGCACTAGTAGAATTAGTTAATTGCCGAGGTCTCCAAAGTACAAATTATATTTTTAACAACTAATTTACGAATGACCGACTTTATTTGAAGAAATACCGCTCTAGCATTTAGGAAGGTGTAGACGACCATCTATTAGAAGATTATGCACGAACTTAGGATTAGAGGATGCAGCTAACCCTAACAAGCAACGAGAAAGTGTTATGGTTTAGCTTAGTCGATAGCAATTTTAGTTTTAGCAATTTTCTGTCATCCCAAAAAAACTGTTCATTCATGTATCTTGACAATGTATTAGACTAGTCCAAAGTTTATTTAAGACAAATCAATGAAGGCTAAGTTACTTCTTCGGCCTCCACAAGGCTAAGTTGGCATTCTTTGTCCTTGAAAGGGTCATTGCCCATATATTCGAGGGTAGAAATATCAAGCATATTAGCAAAGCGTGTTTCTTCTTTTGCTACATTGGCAAGTATAGGCATAAACATCCTATAATCACAAAGCAAACAAAAATTAATAAGAGATAAGATAGTTCAATTAATCGCCCGACTGCCAACTTTAGGTTGTTAGTGTCGTACATCAATTGGTTTGTCTTTGTCATAAGCTAATAAGACTAAAACCTATTTTGGTTACAAAAAGCCCAATCAAAAGTTCAACGTCCACATTGGGTTAAGAGGCCATGTTCCTTGTAGGTCAATAAGACTAATTTGGTAAGGTTTGGTAGGATTAAGTCTATCTTTATTTATCAATGATGCGAATCTAGTATGGTCGAGGACTTAACGAAAGCTTGGTGTCTGGATTTTCTTGGATTTCTACTTGGTCTAGGTTTGATAAGTCATTCCCCTTCCACTTGTTCAAACTAAATAAGTGAAGAGTCAGGCTTAGCTTTTTCACAAATACTTAATGTGCTAAGGTGAGAATTAGAAGAATATATTAACCAAAAAGACCAAATAGACATAAGCTGATATGAACCTCGATAAGAGATTCACAACGGACCGTGCTACTTTGGATAGAACAGATCGCCCACGAATCGAGCCTTGCAAGAACCTTGGTATAGATGACCGCAACCCAAGCAATGGAATTCGAGAACCTTAGTTAGCAAGTCGAGTCACGCCACAAACGGAGATGGAAGATCCGTTTGATAAGTGATAGGTTTTGCTCAAGCTAAGTCATCCAGTAACTAGCAAGAACACAAAGAGTATCTAACTCTCGAAATTCTTATTATCAAAGATGTCAAAGGTGTGTTCGACATAGAGCTAGGAGTCTCTTTATATAGGCTCCAAAGACTTATAATATTTCTAAACTAACTAACTCCTAAAAAGTAGTTAAAACATGCTGGCCGAAACTCTCATGCCTAAAGTAGACTTATTTTGGCCAAAATACCCAGCTAAATAAGAAAGAATCTAACTAAATAATATTTAATAGAATAACTAATAGTTGCACGTCCTAAACAAGTAGATGCACAGACTAAATAGGTTGATTCTTCTTAATTCTTCAAGTGTGCATGCATCCAGAAGTTTAGGTGTATGTCAAGCATCCAAAATAGCCTCTATCACGTGCATGGGCTTTACATAGGCCTCATGCACGTCTTTGCACTCGTACGCACTTTCTTGAGTCCAAACTTCTTGCATTAATCCATTAAATTCTACTTGGAACTTCTTGGCTCTTGCTCGTGTCACCGACCCAATTGGTACTTCTACTTACTGAGAATCTTGTAGCTTGAATGTAGGTGTACTCGTAGGTGTGCTCACATCATTCCACTCCTTATGAAAAGAATTTGCCCTCAAATCTTCACCTACATCAAATGGACTCAAATAAGTAACATTGAAAGAAGCACTAACATTATATTCACCTGGCAGATCAAGCTTGTAGGCATTGTCATTGATGTGCTCAACCACTTGGAATTGTCCATCTCCTTATGGTAGTAACTTTGAATGTCGTTGCACGGAAAAACGTTCATTTCTCATGTGCAACCAGACCCAATCACTAGGCTCAAAGACAACCTTGTGCTGTTCTTTATTTGCTTGCCTCGCATAGTGCTTCGTTCATTTCTCTATGTCCATTCGTGCCCTCTCATGCAGTTGCTTGACAAATTTAGCCTTCTTCTTGCCATCTAAGTTAATATGCTCAGTCGAAGGCAAAGGTGATAAATCCAATGGAGTCAAAGGATTAAATCCATAAATAAGCTCAAATGGTGAGAATTGAGTAACAGAATGAACTAAATGAGTATAAGAAAATTTAACATGTGGCAAATATTCTTTCTAAGTCTTGATGTTATACTTAATGAGTGCTTCTAAAAGTTTAGACAAAATTCTATTCATTACTTCAGTTTGAACATCAGTTTGTGGATGACAAATAGTACAAAACAACAACTTAGTACCTAACTTACACCACAAGGTCTTCCAAAAATAACTCAAGAACTTAGCATCTCTATTAGATATGATTATTCTAGGCATGCCATGCAATCTAACAACTTCTCTAAAGAACAAATCAACAATGTTTGAAGTATCATCAGTCTTGTGACATGGAATAAAATATGCCATCTTAGAGACCTTATCCACTACCATAAAAATTGAATTTCTTCCACGTTTAGTCCTAGGCAGTCCTAACACAAAATCCTTAGAGATATCAATCTAAGGCTCACTAGGTATAAGTAGTGGGATATACAAACCATGGAGTTTTATCTTTAACTTGGCTTATTTGCATGTTCATGTGTGGCCAATAGAAGTGACCTTATAGCATTGCCAAAGTCTTTGCAATCCTAAAATGCCCTATGAATCTGTCTCTATGTGCCTCATGAATTAGCAATTCTCACGTAGAGTAATTAGGCACACAAAATTTGTTTTCACGAAATAGGTAACCTTTATTCTCAAAAGAATTTACCACTTGCACTCTTCTCCGTAGCTCAGAATAGACCACCAAAATTAGTATCATTAGCATACAACTCTTTAAGGTGTTCAAAACCAATTAATCTAGTATCAAGAGTTGAGATTAAGGCATACCTTTGTGATAGTGCATCAGACACTACATTTTTCTTACTTTGCTTGTAGCGAATGACATAAGGAAATGTCTCAATGAACTCCACCCAACATGCATGCCTTCTATTCAGCTTATGTTGCCCTTTTAAGTGCTTGAGTAATTCATGATCAGTGTGGATCACGAATTCCTTAGGCCACAAGTAATGCTCCCATGTCTCCAATGTTCAAACTAGTACATATAACTCTTTGTCATAAGTTGGATAGTTCAAGGTTGCTCCACTTAGTTTCTCACTAAAGTAGGCAATTGGTTTCCCTTCTTGCATGAGGACAGCTCCAATCCTTATACCTGAGGTATCATATTCAACTTTAAAGGTTTTAGCAAAGTTAGGCAAAGTTAACAAAAGTACATTAGTCAACTTCTCTTTGATGAGTTAGAATGCATTCTCTTGAGCTTCTCCCTAACTAAATCCAACATTCTTCTTGATGACTTCAGTGAGGGGCATAGCTAAACTACTAAAGTCTTTTATGAATCTCCTGTAAAAGTTAGCTAAGCCATGAAAACCTTGAACATTAGCAATACTTATAGGACTTGGCCAATCCTGAATGGCTCAGATCTTTTCCTCATCAACTTGTATTCTATTAGCACTAACAACAAAATCCAAGAATACAAGTTTATCAATGTAAAAGGTACACTTTTTCAAGTTGGCATACAATTGATCCTCTCTAAGTGCATCTAGGACAGACTTTAAATGCTCTACATGCTCCTCAATGCTCTTACTATAGACGAGTATCTCATCAAAGTAGACAACAACAAATTTGCTAATAAATAGAAGTAAGACATGATTCATAAGGTGCATGAATGTACTAGGTGCATTAGATAAACCAAATGGTATGACCATCTACTCGTACAACCCATACTTTATCTTCAAAGCAGTCTTTCACTCATCTCCTTCTTTCATCATAATCTGATGATAACCACTCTTCAAGTCAATCTTAGAAAATATGCAAGATCCATCAACTCATCTAACATGTTATCTAAACAAGGAATAGAGTGACAATACTTTACCGTGATGTTGTTGATAGCTTGGCAATCAACACACATCCTCCATGATCCATCCTTCTTTAGCACAAGTAGGACTGGTACAGCACATGGACTCATGCTCCCTCTCACGTACCCCTTCTCTAATAGCTCATTGACTTGTCTTTCAAGTTCTTTTAAATCTTCTGGGTTGCTCCTATAAGCTGGTCGATTTGGTATTATAGCTCCCAGGAAAAAATTAATTTGATGTTTAATTCCTCGGATTGGTGGCAATCTTGGTAGTAATTCATTGGGGAATACATCTTCATAATCCTGCAAAAGAGAAATAATCACGCTTGGAAAATGTGGCTTAAGCTCGTTAGTGCTTAAAAGTATCTCCCTATACCGAAGTAAGATCATAGACTTTTTTTCAAAAGAAGCTTGCTTGATTTCACTCGCTGCCACATAGTAGTTTCTTTTCTATCCCTCGGATTTTCTCTCAATGGTCGTTTTCAATTCTATTTTTCTGGCTTCTTTTGCTCTCTCAATTGTATCCTCTCTTTTAGTCATTTTTCCTTTATGTTTTACAGCTTCTTCTCCCCTCTCAACTTGTTTCTTTTGCTCACTTTTTTTTCTCTCATCACTCTTTTTTTGTAACTTCATCTGATCTTCACAAACTTGTAATGGTGTTAAGAGTGCCAAAGTGAACACACATTTATTGTGCGTAAATAAGTACTTGTTAGTGTGTCCATCATGATTCATTCTTCTATCAAACTACCATGGTCACCCCAATAGTAGATGACTAGCTTGCATTGGCACAACATTGAACAATACTTCATCTTTGTACTTGCCAATGTGGAATGTCACTAGTACTTGCTTCTCCACTCGTACTTCTCCACTATCATTCAACCATTGCAACTTGTAAGTTTTATGATGTTTCTCCATGAGTAATCCTAACTTCTCAACCGAAGTAGTGCTTACCATATTAGCATAGCTACCTCCATCAATAATGATACTACACACCTTGTCCTTGATATAACACCTTGTATAGAAGATGTTCTTCCTTTGTACTTTGTCATCTTCTTCTCTTGCTTGCAAGTTTAAGGCTCTTCTTGCCACTAGAGTGAGTCCTTCAGGAACTTCAGTTTCCTCTTCGGATACATCTTCTAATGAAGGCATGCTATTATGATTCAAATCTTCTCCTTTTGTCATGATTTTCCCACTCTTTCTAATCACCATATTCTATTTGTTAGGACATTAACTTGAGATGTGCCCCCTTCCTTAACACTTGAAGCATTTGCTATCACAGTTTTGTGTGGGAGTGGTCTACATCTTCTTTTGAGAATTGGTGTTAGAGCTTTCAGTCTTGTGCTCCATCTTGGTTGCCTGTGGTTTGTCATATTTCTTTGATTAATTTGGCTCCAATTAGCACTTAATATAGCTCTCGTCCCTCCTCCTCCTCTTTTCAGTTGCTTCTCAATCTTTGTGGTCATATGTACCATGTCCTCCAACTCCACATAGTATTGCAACTCTACCTTATTATGGATCTCAGGATTGAGTCCATTCAAGAACTTTGCCATGGTAGCTTCTCTATCTTCTTCCACATCAGCCCTTATCATGGCCATCTCCATCTGTTTGTAATACTCCACTACACTCATGCTTCCTTGCCTTATTTCTTATAACTTCTTGTATAGCTCTCGGTAGTAGCGACTTAGAACAAATCTTTTCCTCATCACCACTTTCATCTCCTCCCATATAGCTATATGACATTCTCCATTATGCCTCCTGCTTGTCACAAGTTAATCCCACCAAGTTATAGCATAATCAGTAAACTTAGTGATGGCAAGCTTTACCTTCTTCACTTTGGAGCAATTGTGGTAATCAAACATGAACTCAATCTTCTTCTTCTACTCTAAGTATGCTTTTGGATCAGAATGACCTATAAAAGAAGGTATTTTCAGCTTGATACTTCCCAAATTATCATCTCCTCTTTGCCTTGCCTCTTTAGGTGGGCGGTTAGTCTTTGCTCTCCTAAGACTTCTTGTAGAGCCTATGTCCTCACCCTGAAAAGGGTCAGAATCTTCTTCACTTGAGCTTCCCAAAGGTGCTCTCCTTCTTTGTGCATAAAATTCTCCTCCAATTGTGCCTCCTAAAGGTGCAAACCTTTATCATGCATGGACTTCTCTTCTTGATTGTTGGCTAATTACGAGAGCTCTTTACTGCATCCATGCATTACTGTAATGGTTCAAGCTCCTCTCGCATCATGCGTTGGAACTTCCCCATCAAGATATCTGTATACACCTTAAGGTCAATGTTGGCCAAAGTTCCTTCTCCTCCTCATTCGTTTTTGTGAGATATAATGCTACAAGAAAATTTTGCTAGTACAAAAATTGATGGCCTCACAAGTTCACTCCCTTACGTGTTTACTCTTAATGTAAGTTGCACTCAAGCTCACTTGTGTTTGTACTCAAATTATTTGGCTTCTCTCTAATATACTCACACACTCTCGCCTTTTTCCTCTAGTGATACTTTGTATGCTCTTACTAAGCTAGCACATCCTTTGTTTGAACTACACGTTTCACTTAACAAACGAATGTGATCCGCTTGTCTTTCTTGCATTGGAAGTCTTCTTGATTTTCCTCTTTTGTCTTGCTTTCCTATTCGTCTGCTTCCTCTTTAGTTCTTGTTTCATATTTCGTTTGGCTCCTTCTCCTTTTGTCTTTCGCTTCCCATTTAGCTTTCTTCTTCTTCTTTTGTCTTGCACTTCCTATTTAGTCTTGCTTCTTCCTTTCCTATTTTGCTTTCTTTATTTCGTTTCCCCTTTCTTTCTTTTCTCTCTTTCTTTTTGTTTCCTCTTTTTTTGTTTATTTTTTTGTTTCTGTTTTCTCCTTTTTTCATTTTTTTCGTCACTCAGGATACACAACCTAGAATAACTAAGTCACAAACCTGATTGGAACTAAAAAAAAGCAAAATGAGTCAAACTACTTAATGCAAGACAAACTAGAACACTAGACTAATAAACAAAATTAAAAAGGATAGATAGTAGCAAGCCGTGGCTCTGATACTAAATAATATGATCCTCGGTAGGAGATTCATAATGGACCATACTACTTTGGATAGAACAGACTACAACACATGAATCGAGCCTTGTAAGAACCTTGGTATAGATGACTACAACCCAAGCAATAGAATTTGAGAACCTTAGTCAGCAAGTCGACTCATGCCACAAACAGAGATGGAAGATCCATTTGATAAGTGATAGGTTTTGCTCAAGCTAAGCAATCCAATAACTAGCAAGAACAAAAAGTATCTAACTCTCAAATTCTTATTATCAAAGATGTCAAAAGTGTGTTCGACATAAAGCTAGGAGTCTCTTTATATAGGCTCCAAAGACTCATAATATTCCTAAACTAACTAACTCCTAAAAAGGAGTTTAACATGCTGGCCGAAACTCTCATGCTTAAAGTAGACTTATTCTGGCAAAAATACTCAACTAAAAAGAAAGAATCTAACTAAATAATATCTAATAGAATAACTAATAGTTGCACGTCTTAAATAAGTATATGCACAGACTAAATATGTTGATTCTTCTTGATTCTTTAAGTGTGCATACATCCAGAAGTTTACGTGCATGTCAAGCATCCAAAATAGCCTTTATCACGTGTATGGGCTTTGCATGGGCCTCATGCACATTCTTGCACTTGTATGCACTTGCTTGAGCCCAAACTTCTTGCATTAATCCATTAAATTCTGCTTGGAACTTCTTGGCTCTTGCTTATGTCACCGGCCTAATTGGTACTTGCACTTGTTAAGAATCTTGTAGCTTGAATGTAGGCGTACTCGTAGGTGTGCTCACATCATAATCTTAACCTTAAAGATAAAGGAGATGGACCGCCCTCGATCAAGGACTCATCAGATTGGGAAATTACTATTGATCGGCATTGACCAGCGTTAACCCACCGTCATCCACTTAGCCTGCCATCTACCAATGGTTGTAGGTGGTGTCTGAACTTAGACTTTCACCTATAAGATTCAAATTCAACAAAATGTTTGCTTCTTTATCCATTTTTTGAATTCAAAGAGAGAAAAGCTAGGGTTCAAAGTCCTACGCTACTAGTTTGAAGTCATTGGTTATTGGTTCAAAGTTCTACATTACTAGTTTGAAGTCATTGGTTACTGGTTCAAAGTCCTACGTTACTAGTTTAAAGTCCTACATTACTGGTTTAAATACCTACGTTACCGGTTCAAAGTTTTCGGTTATTGGTTCAAAGTCCTACATTTCTGGAATCCTATATAACACTAACCAATAATCTAGCAAAACAAACCAGTAATTATGCAAAACAAACCAGTGAAGCAGCAAAACAAACCAGTGAAGCAGCAAACCAGACCAGTAACATAGTAAACAAAAAACTAGTAAAGCTAGAGAGAGAGCGAGAGTCATTAATTTCGAGACTATCAATTATTTGTTAGGAAAATATTGGTGTAATTAATTACCATAAATTATGAGTTTAAATTTTAATTTTTTTTAAAAAAATGGGATATTTAATGATACTTATGCTAAAAAGAAGGAAACTATTAAATGTTGGATTTAAAAAAAAAGGATATTTAATGATAATTATGCTAAAAAGAAGGAGACTATTAAATGCTAGAGTTTTTAAGTTTGGCAAAAGTCTAAAATGTCTTTGGTACTTAATAGTCATTAGATTAGGATCTTTTGGAATATATTCTAATCTAATGGCTGAGATCTTTGTCCCTATCTAGGGACAACTTTTCTTAGTCCCCATGGTATCAAAATTCATTGGAGAAGAAGAGTTCCGTTTTTGGCCATGAAGAGGGGGTGACCGAATTGATGAAGTTAACAACTAGTTTGAGGTATTAATCCAAATCATTTTTTAGGCTTAATGTTAGGAGTTTGTTTTAAGACACTAACAATAATTTGGTATTGAATATTTGAGAAGGTTGAGTCAATTGATGATTTTGAAATTATACTAGAATCTTCGAGATTCATGCAAAATTTAGTATGTTTAGGTTATGGTTACTTGGCCAGCATAACTTGAGATATTCTTATTTGAAGATGAGATCTATTCATTTGATGAAGACACTTTGGATTTTTCCATTCTAAGCCACGATGAGTGGAAAATAATTAACTCATTCTAGATAAAATTCTTTGCCTTGTGGAGTCTCTATATTACTTAATTTTTTCCTGCAACAAAATTTAATACTAATTAAAATTTTAAATTTATCTAAGAAGTCTTCAAATATTTTATTACACTTATTAAACTTCTCTACCAATATTTTGTAGTTTGGGAAAAGGTATACAAATCGCAAATAAATAAATGTTTGCTAAAAACTTGAGAAAATTAGAACAATTAAAGAATTTCAAGTAAGGTTACGTCACAGCGTAGGTACTCCTAAAAATCAAAGCAATCATGCAAGATCACGAAAATATATTTGATTTTATAAAAACAAATATATGTTGGTAGAATGAGAGCCACTAACTGATTGACGCAATTTCAGCCATGAATTAGATTATGGGTCCGCTGGGACCAAGCAAAATTTATTTTCCTAAATTCCACGCAGTTCCCGACAAAAAACATCATCACGACTCACACAAGTCCTTTCAAAATCTTCTTCTATCAACATATATATAAATTTTCTAGGTGAGAAAAGTACGCATTGTACCATCCATGGTGCCAATCATTTTGATAACAGAAAACAGAAACCCATTTACATCTGATATTTTTTTCATATCTGATCATCGTAATGAACATAAATGATTACCCTTCAATATATGCGCATTTGTCCTGCCTCATCTTCGAATATCCCTTCCCTTGGTTATCTGATGCGCGCATTTGTAATTTTTCGCACCACCATTTGGTGAGTTTGCGTATCAGTCTAACCGGTTGACACAGTGAACATGCAACTATGATTCCGATGATTTTTCAAATTATCGAAAACATGTTTTACAATTATCAGGAGGCACCCAAAGATAACTGAAACAATGCTAGCAAATCAGATAAGGTTTAGTATATCTAATATACCATAGCAGAAACGAAAAAATTAAAGAAAAAATATGACAAATTTGATATAGAATCAATATGGATAAAACTAGGTCGAAAATTACTCAATCATCACCTAACTCTTTAGGGTTGTCTTAAAAACGAATACGAGCGTGCCACTATTTGATCAAGAAATGGAGACTATAAACATGACTCACCCGAAACAAAAGAAAAACACTTTTTTCACAAATTTTTTTTCAAAGTTCTTAAATATTGGTTATTGACTATCATATTATACATAACATAATAATATGATGTAGGACATTTTACGAGTACATGGCGGGAGCATGGTCTACCCGCTACAAGCTGATTGACCATGCACGTACGAGCATATGGTCTAATTTTCGTGAAGTTTTGGTCCATTTGATGTAGGGACGTCCTAAGTATTATTTTCTTACTCATTGTATCACTTTGAATTAAGCTTTCAGTTGGTAGCTAATAAGGGCTAGGTACCATTTAATTCTGTAAGAGAAACAATTAGCTGAGTTAATTAGCTTGTAACCACGTGACTCTTGGTAGCTCAGCATAAATGAGCCTTGAATCACGAGCCTTGAATCACGCTATCGATTCTGGAATGAAATAAGTAATCAATTTGATTTATTTTGAAAGAAAGAAAGGATTCTTTCCGTTTCTAAACAAGGGTGCATCCCTTTTGGTCATATTTGGGTGGATTCTCTTTGTGTTTTGCCCCTAGCTGGCAGTCCTAAATTCTGGACAAACCTCTACTACACGACGGAAGTTGCGTTAGTCATCGATTATCATTACGTGTTCGACCATTTAATCCATTAAACCAATCTGTTCATTTTCAAGCTTCCGCTACACTAAGTCAGGTGGTATCAGAGCCCCATGTCGATCCAATCATTCTTTAACTTAAGGTTTGATCTACTTGATTCATGAATTGATTTCTATTTGGAAAGAAAAAAGTTCGTTTTAGGGTCTAACTTGAAACCCAAGAATCATACGCTGGACTTAATTCCTTGGTGAAATTTGGGAGTTCGATTGTAATTCTGGAATTTTGGGAGGTACACTTACAAACTGATTTCAGAATCGTTGTTTATGGTTGGGATTGATGTGAGGAGCACGTTTGATTACAATATGGATAAATTGGTTATTCCCATTGCATGTGATATTCCCACTCTTGGAAGAAGGAATGAGAAAGTCGAATTCATCAATTGGCTTGTGGATATTGGTTTTACATTTCTACCATGAGAAGTTTTCTGAATTTGCTAAAATGCAATTTGCTACATTCCGATTGTAATTTGATCTTTTCAAGTGGTAGTGTGGATTGCAAGCTGAAAGAAAGCGACAAGGAAAAAGGAGAATTTGTTGTTGGATTACAATGAGAGATTTATTGATTTGTGAATTATTTCCTAAGCAAGCTGATGAAGTACTTGATTTGGCTGGTGAAAAGTGGGATCGCATTTAGGATTCATACTATGGTCATGATGCTAAACTTGATGTTACTCCTACGAATGAAGAAAGCATGACTCCAGAAACTAAAATTGATGATTCGAAGTCAAAAAATCAGATTATTGAGGAGACTTTGATTTGGGAAGAGTTTGGTCACTTCTTTAAAGATTTATTTGATGTTGAATGTCTAAATAAGAGTGATTTTACATTGCTCTACCTAAAAGAATTATTTGATGAGTCATCGGATTTATTGCAGAATGCAGATTCATTTGTTCTTACCATTGAGAAGCCTACGAAAGATTGTGCACATGAGGATGACGTTATCTTCTATGAAACTCAGGTTGAGCATATTGATTTCCTTGGAGTTGATAGCTTTGATTACACTCGTGGATCTTCTTTGGTTAATGCCATGGTGTGTTCTATTAATCTGAGCTCCAAATATTATTTTGTAGGAAGGGGAGAATCCAAACACAACCACGATGTTTGAGTGCTTCTGTTGGTTTCTTGGTGATATTCTACAAGGGATATGTGCATGATGATTACCAAGGAAGCCTTACTATTATCAGCTCGGGATGAGTTTGTTTTTAAGGAGGACAGAATGACGTAGGATTTTTTACAAGTACATGGCAAATGCATAAAGAGAGTATGGTATACCCGCATACAAGTTGATTGACCATTCATGTACAAGCATATGGTCTAATTTTTGTGAAGTTTCTAGTCCATTTGATGTAGGGACATCCTTAGTATTATTTTCCTACTCGTTGTATCACTTTGAATCTTAAAGTTCTAGTTAGTAGATAATAAGGGCTAGGTACCATTTAATTCTAAGGGAAATAAGGACTAGATACCATTTAATTTTGATACCACCTGACATAGCATAGCAAAAGCTTGAAAACGAATAGATTGGTTTAATGGCTTAAATGGTCGAACATGTAACGATAATTGTCCACAATTTCTATCTTGATCCCTTCAATTCTGAACACAGTCAGCAAGTCTGACTTTCAACCTCATATTGAGTATGCTTCTTTCAACCAAATAAGACATATGGTATAGTTTCAAAAAGTAAATTAAGTCCTCTATAATTTATATTTCAAAATCCAAATCTAATTTGGAGTCTAAATACAATTACTAAGCACTTCTTCTGCCATTTACTCAACTATAGGTTCACTAATTAATATGTAGTTCCAAATAGATTTTCCATTTATTACTTGACTAAATAGAATATGTAATATAATGTTAAAAATGATCTTCCATAATTTTTTTTACAACTTTACTAACTCATTATTTCTTCACCTGCTTCTTTCTCTTTCATCTAGCTCTCTCTATAATTTTTCTTACTTTTAGTTTGTGGCTTATCTCTAGAGCTTCTTCCATCTTCCTTTACTTTTCTGAGTGTAAAAAAGTTGTTGGTGAATCATTGCCCAACATGAGTCACTTACTTTAAGCAATTTTAACTAATTTAACCTTAATAAAATATGATTGGTTCCTTATAACTAATGGTCCAATCAGAAATGTCCAACTTGAAGTTCATTTTTCATCAAGTTTTTTTGATCTTTGACAACTAAATGGTAACTCTATTTATCTAATTTTTGTATCATATTTATCTGTAACATTTGGAACAAAATTAAGAATATAGTGCTTAATTTATTACTCAAATGTTATTGCTATCTCAACTTGTCAAACTCATTTTATGAAGGTTGGAAATTATTTGACTAGACTTCGTTAAACTTGATCTAAATTGCTAAGGAGACCAAAAGACATATAGATTTTCTTTCAAAACTTCTCTCTCATATAGATAGCACAATTGAATATCAATCAACCACTTTAAGGTTATCACATGAACATATGCTAACTTCACATAACTAACATATAAATATTTCAAGAATTAATAAGTGTGAATGACCTAGCATATTTTAAGAAGTAATAGATGTGTAAAACATTCTACAATCATCGTCAAACATATGATATGTTGCTTAATTATGATGTAATGGGTTACTCAGTTATAAAGAAATAGTTTACCTAATTATGATATAATAGTTCATCCAAAGAAATAGTTTGCCTAGCGACCGTTCATCCAATTATAATAATATGATTTCTCCAATTTAACACGCATTAGTTTGCCCAGTTATAATAAAATAGTTTGCCCTGGTATATATCGTAGATGATGAAATGGTTCACCAAGTTATAATACAATAGTTTGACATGCGATGAGTCACTTAGTTATAATAAAATAGTTTGATTATTAATGATAAAATGGTTTAAATATTTATGATGAAAATAGGGTTTCAAACAACATCCTATCCTATATTTTATGGGCTTTGAGAAAGACTTTGATTTTCACTTTAAGAAAAGAATCAAGAGTATTTAAATTTATTAGTTTTTCTATTTATTTTTTCAAAGCTATCTTATGAAAATGCCAAATACGTTGTTTCTCTTAAATATTAGGTATATTTTATATGCCAATTATGCTTAACGAGATACATTAATTCGCGACACTTGTCATATCATTCAAATCTTTTGGGCGTGACAACCATGCATCACAAAATCATTATATAAGATCAACCATTACTATGTCATTACTACAGTATTTTGTAACTGCCTGAAGTTAGATTTGTCCATGTATCTAGTTTTCTTCTATATAATGGTGCTACTTTTCTACATTAGTTCCATGCCTTTTTTTATATGGCTAATTGTATTAAACTTGAATATAATTTTGAATAAATTTAAAATATTAAAATTAATTTTGAAAAAATTAATTTTGTGAAATAAATAATTACTTATAAATAATTTTAAATTACATAGTTAACTAAAAATTGGAAAAATTATAAAAAATTATAAATAACATAATTAATAACGATGCCAAATATTTACTAAACTTTCTTAGTAATATGAGTTTTTGTGTTGCATATTTATGTACCAATAGTAAAAACGTTTACTAGAAATTTTTTACACTGAGTGGAGTATTCATAGATTGCAATGCTACTGTTGGTCCCTGCTCTATTGTTAAAAAAATCTTTATGATAATATATGCCATATCTATCTTGTTATTTTTTCACTATCATATTATGTAATATGATATATACTATTATGATTTTTTAATGAATTTTTGGTCCACAAAAGAGATGGAGTTTTAATGAATACAAAACAAGCTTGAAGAACTCCAAAAGGTCTCTCTAAATCCTTTTTATATCCCTTCTTAATGTTCAAGAAATATCTTGTATTTAGGATTTATGAAGTTGTAATTGATAATAAAGGTAACTCCGTTGTATATATATCCCATCTATTAGATATATGACAACTCTTTACGTATGTTGTTAATGATATAGCTTACTTTAGATGCTCGACCTTCTAATACATCTGTAGAAATAAGAGACTCTTGTAATACATTAATCTCATTGTACATACTTGGTATTCAAAATAAGGCATACCATATCCATAGGTTATAAAGCAATCAGTTTTAATATGATTGTTGGCGTCCCACTTCTTGTAGTATATTGTTGAGCCCATGTAGTTAGACAATTCTTCCAACTACAATGAATGCAATTAATGCTCTCTATTAAACTTGAGGATCCACATTGTTCTGCTACTTGGAATAGTCTTGTCAGATCTTGTTCATTGGGCTATCTCAAATACTCTCCATGCAAGCAATACATGATATTTTCTATGAATTTTTAAGAGATTTCTTTGTTGTAGTTTTACCAATTCTCAAGTATTCATCAATAACAGCAACTACTGTTCCTTAGGCAAGAACCCTCATAGCTACAATACAATTTTGTAAGGTCGGTCAATAAATTGACTTTAACAAAAGTATCTTGCTTTTCCTAAAAAATTGAATCAATGACACTCACTACCTCTATATAATTGTTGGCATCCCGCTTCTTGTAGTATATTATCTAGTCCTGCTTTTATTTGTAGTGTATGTAGTTAATACTACCTGTTATGCCTAAAAATCCACATTATTTTGCTACTTGAAATAGTCTTGCCATAATTTTTTTAGGGAAAATTAGGCTAAAGTCCCTCTCCTTTGGTCATTCAATTTTTTTAGTCCTTACTGTTCTAAAAATACTCTTTCAATTCCTACTATTCAAAATAACATGTATAATTCAGTCCCTAAAAGTCAATATAATTTTTTTATGACTATTATATCCTTTGTTTAAAAAATTAACTAGAATCAATCCAAACCCAAATTAAACCAAGCCCAAGTCAAGCCAAACTCGAGTCAAACCAAATCAAATCAATTAAAACCAAACCATACACTAACTTACAACCTCCATTGGTGAATAGTAACCTACCTGAGCCGAATGACTAACATAAGCCCATACCTCAGTCGAGCAATATAAAATTGAAGACGATGATAATTAAGAAGAGAAGATGCCTTTTGCTATCTCCCTTACAATTTACAAACCTTTTGGATTTAAGTAGGAAGGGGACCCATTTGTCTATCCTACTTCTTGAGGATCTGGACTCCTCCATCCCCGAACCACCTTCTCATACCATCTGCTTCACGCCATTAGCGTTCTCAACCAGCTTATCCCTCCCCATTCTCAACTAACCCAAGTTTAGTCGTTATAAGTTTCTGTTTGCTAATGCCAATTCATTGAGCACGTTTGGGGCCGAGTCTGATGCTTCTGTAGATGGAAATAGTAGTGGTGTGTTTGAGGCTCGGCAGATCTTTGTTCAGTAGGGAGATGGCTCGATTGCTAATGACAAGGATAGTCTTGATCTAATGAACATTAGGGAAGGTAGGATTGGGGTTTCAAAAAGTACGAGCGGCGAAGCCGAATGCGAATGGGGTTTATCGTGCTAGATAGGATGAGCTTAACTGTGGTGGACATTTCTGATAATGAGAGCTAGTTTTGACGAGGTTCCGACGAGCATACGAGCTTGGCTGTGGTGATCCTAGGGAAGCAAGTCAGTGAGAAGGTGAATCTGGAGGTGGATATCTTGGGCATTTCCCTTCGAGTGCATTGCCCTTTACTCCTTCTCCCTCAACCCTCATTTATCGATCTCGAGCTTCCCCTATAATTCGACTATAATTCGCGGATATTTGAACATTTGATTTGGGTAGGTTAAAGAAGACGAATATGGGTTGGCATTGTGTTGTTTTCGGTGTGGTGAATTTGGGTTGTCTGGGAGCGGGAGGAAGAAGATGAAGGTTGGTGGGCGAGAAGAAAAAGATGAAGGTTGGATTAGTTAGGTTCAACCAATTTGGGTTTAATTTAATTTTGGGTTGGGTTTGAGTTAATTTTTTAAACGAAGGGTATAATGGTCATAAAAAAAATTATGTTGATTTTTAGGGACGAAAAAGTTCGGTTATTTTGCATAGTAAGGATTAAAAGAGTAGTTTTAGAACAACAAGGACTAAAAAAGTTGAATCAACAAAGTAGATGAACTTTAACCTAATTATCTTATTTTTTTTATTGGGCTATCTCAAATATTATACATCCATGCAAGACGTGGTAACTTTTATGAATTTCTTGAGAACATTCCTTATTGTAATTTTATTAATTCTCAAGTACTCGTTCACAACATCAACTGTGGTGTAGTGACACAAGATGTCATGTTAATCCCATTGGTCCACGTGATCGAGGAGGGCGTGCGCACTCCCGATAGGAAGAACATACACAACTATGCTACACACATTGATTTATCTAAATTTATCTGATTTCTCTTGTCGAGAAGTTTTTTTGGAAATTTTTTACCATGATGTTTTATTTCATCTCTGTTGGCCACAAAATTTTTCACTTTGTGAGTTATTCTAATCGTGTTTGGACGATACTGCAAACCTTCTTCAAGATCAATTTCGGCGTTATTAATAAATTTCCCTAACAATAACTTAATCATGTGATGTGAATAACTTCGATAATAAACACTGTAGACATCGTACCTCACATGGTGCAACTGTTGTGGCTCAGTAATTCAGTTTTGGAGAATACTGAGAAAGCTTCTGAGAAGATTGCAAATATGTAGACACGCTGCAATTGACCACTAAGTCAGATTTCCTCAACTTATTACTGACCATATAGATAGAACGAAAAAGTTTAATTCTTCGCAAGTCATTATCATTAAGCAACCGACACATCCGAAAAAAAAAATACAATCATGGAGGGTTTCTAATATGCATTTGAAGTCTCAAAAGCACGCTTGGAAATAGCATCCACGAACCGATTTCTTAATGTATGGGATGTTTGCGAGAGTTATTAAGATATACGACTTGATAAATTTGACTAAACAAGATTTTACCATGTTTTTAGACTTGTGTAGGATAAGTTCAGTTTTTCTTTGATTATAGTGAAATTTTATTTATTTTTTTCTTTGCTGCATTGTATATTGTGAAATTAGTATATGGTATCCGTGAATGCAAGAAGTGGCAATGCACAACAAGATCTTTTTTCTGTACCGAGGGCATTTATTAGGAACAAGCAAACTAAGAGCTTTTGAATAGTATTGTTTTAAAACATATGACCCGACTAATAAATCGACATACTCAATATTCTGGAATTAGGAGTTCGTTTAGTGACATTGCAAATTGCCCAAAATCTAAGTAAGACAGGGCGGGTCTCTAGGAATTTTCCAGTCAGATCGTATAGTCCACCCAAAATTGGAAATAAAATACTACAAACCTTCACCAACTTTTTAATTTAGTTATGAGTGAATTGAATATCGATTGAAAAATTATTCTTGAAGGTTTAAAATATAGGGAATCGCACATTTTTTTTTTCAATATCGACATGACCTATTTATCATAATAAATAGTGTATTTTTATGTCTAGCCATAATAACATTTCCTTTTTTTAGTTATTTTCACTTTGGTTTCAATATTTTCACATTTTTGCTAAAAATAAACTTGGCATATTTTTCAGTCCGAATGGTCAAAAAAATATTTCATACACAATTCAACCCAAAATTATCCAATTATTTGCAGTTTGAAGAATTTTGAGATCTATACTTAGTTATCGACCCATTTTTTATTCATATATAAATTTAAAATAGTTATTAAAAAATAAATAATTATAATCTAACTTAGTTCAATTAGTCGAATTAGTTGATCTCGAGGTCATGACAAATCCTGGGTTGATCATCAGACATTTGTTTGAATAATGCCAAATAATGTTTAGCTAATTGCATAAGGTGAAGTATAAATCGACGGAGTTGAGATTTATTCTAGTAAGTGTAATTAATGGTGTTAAAAAAAACGTTAAGCACATATTTGGAAAGAGGGAATCTTTTTCTTTCATTTTTTGATACTTAAGGGATCCTTTTCTCATGATCCAAAAACTAATAATAAAACTCTAGAAACCTGCCAACTTGACAACGAGAGACATTGAAATTACACGTAGAGCAGCACGTGAACTATATGTATTTTGCCAACGATAAACTAAGACCACAAAAATTGTAAGAAGACTTTCACGTGAAGCCTTGCAACTGTTCGAGGAGTATACTTATGCCAACTGGCCACATAATATTGATTGGAGCCACTTCATTGTTTCCTTTTTCTTGTTTAATTACGTGTATCTAGTTCATTCTTAGTTTGATTTTTGTTGGTTATTCGTTTTGTGATTTTATTTATTATAATTGTATTTAGAAGATTTTGTTCGAACTGAAATTTATTTTTAAAAGATTATAACTATTTTATAATACTGTGTATTTCAAAAATTCAAAATTGAGATCTCGAAATGAAAACAATTCCCTTTAGTATTTTTTTGATTGTTGGTTCCTCTCGAGGACAAAAGACCTTTCTAAAGTGGACGGGTGAGAGAGAGAGGGAACAACACTAGCATGCATACATTTCTATAGGCCTTGTGTCCCTTGAGGAGAAAATAAAAGAGGGAGAAAAAGAACACTTAAAGGCTAGTTACCAACAACAACGTTATTTAGTATTTGAACTTCTTTCAATGAAGAAGCAAGGTTGTGAGATTGAAGCTGTAGGGATCAACTACAAGATCTCCTCCTCCCAAGAAAGAGAAAGCCCTTTCAAAATCTTCACAAAAAGAGACCAATTCGAGCAGCCGAAACAGACAGATGTTGGCTCTGGGCAAGTCCTCAAGGACGTCTACTGTAAAGCCAAGCCATGGGAGATCCTCGCCATTGTGGGTCCAAGCGGCGCCGGAAAGTCATCTTTACTCGAGGTCCTCGCCGGCCGGCTAATCCCACAGATGGGCACCATTTTCGTCAACCAGAAGCCAGTCGACAGAGCCCAGTTCAAGAAGATCTCCGGCTACGTGACCCAAACAGAAACGCTATTTCCTTTCCTCACTGTAGAGGAAACCCTCATGTTCAGCGCCAAGTTGCGCCTGCGCCTACCCAAGTCGCAGCTCGTCTCCAAGGTCAACTCATTGATCAAAGAACTCGGCCTCCAGCATGTATCCAAGACCCGCGTCGGGGACGACATGATCCGCGGCATATCGGGCGGGGAACGGAGGCGCGTGTCCATTGGAGTCGACGCTGTCCACGACCCCGAAGTGTTGATCCTTGACGAGCCGACCTCGGGTCTGGACAGCACCTCCGCGCTTCAGATTGTGGACATGCTCAAGGTGATGGCAGAAGGAAGAGGAAGGACTATTGTCCTAAGCATACACCAGCCTGGGTACCGCATCGTTAAGCTGTTTAACTCGATACTTGTAATGACAAAAGGCGCCGTTTTGCACCACGGAACCGTGGACCAGCTTGGAGGTATCATGAGAGGTATGAATATGGAGCTTCCGCTCCATGTGAACGTGGTGGAGTTCGCTATCGACTCCATTGACGCCCTCCAGCGAGAAAAAAAGTGCTTACTTCCGTCCCAAGAAGGACAAGTTATGGTGCAAGTACAAGTACAGCACAGGAACGACAAGCTCACTCTCCAACAGCTGTTTCAACAATCCAAGGTGGTGGACGAGGAGATTGCGGCTACCTCTGGGGTCGAATTCCCACTCGGGTTTGCGAATTCTTGGGTGGAAGAGACCGTGATCCTCGCTCATAGGTTCTCCAAGAACATATTTCGGACGAAGGAGTTGTTCGCGTTCCGGACCATCCAAATGCTGGCGTCCGGGCTAGTTCTGGGATCCATTTTCAACAATGTGAAAGAAGATTTAGTTGGAGCACAGGAAAGGGTCGGCCTGTTTGCTTTTGTCCTAACGTTCTTGCTGTCCTCAGTAGAAGCACTCCCAATATTCTTACAGGAGAGGGAGATTCTAATGAAGGAGACTTCCTGTGGTAGCTACAGAGTCTCGTCCTACGCCATTGCCAATGGGCTGGTCTACTTGCCTTTTCTGCTCATATTGGCTCTCCTCTTCACGGTTCCATTGTACTGGCTTGTTGGTCTGAGCCCGAACATCCAGGCCTTCCTCTATTTCTTGCTGCTGATTTGGATGATTCTATACACCGCCAACTCGGTGGTGGTCTGTTTCAGTGCTCTGGTACCGAATTTCATCATCGGAAACTCGGTCATCTCCGGGGTTATGGGAGCTTTCTTCCTGTTCTCGGGCTACTTCATATCGAAACGCGAGATTCCAAGCTACTGGATCTTCGTGCATTACATATCGGTGTTCAAGTATCCGTTCGAAGGGTTTCTGATTAACGAGTTCTCCTCCAACTCGGGGAAGTGTTTGGAGCGGATGTTCGGGGCCTGCATTATTACCGGAGAAGATGTTCTGAGAGAAGAAGGGTACGGAGAGGAATGTAGATGGAGAGACGTTGCGATCATGGTTTGTTTTATATTATTTTACAGGTTTATTTCTTATGTTATTCTTAGAATTAGATGCTCTCCTTCTTCAAGTCGCAAGGGCTTTCTTGTTTGATGTTGTCGTATATTGAACCTCCGTTGGCGTCTCTCTCTCTCTCTCTCTCTCTCTCTCTCTCTCTCTCTCTCTCTCACGAGTGTTAAAAGTTGTTCACATGTGATCACCAAAAAAAAAAAAGTTGTTCACATGTCTTTGGAATTTAGTTACCTCACCAGCTAATTAAAGATATATTTTGATTTTTGAATAAATAAAGTTATGCATTTTCTCTCTCTTATTCACCTGTACTTGCATATGAAGCTCATAATTTTTGGGGTGAGCTTCTTTTTATTTATGGGTCGGACGCCTTTGAATTAAAGACACAGTTATAACTGAATGAGCCGTCTGAATTTATTAACCACTTGTATTCTACGTCATTTGGGTTTTGGATTGGGTGCAAATTGAAAAATTATTTCAAACAATATAGAATAACAAATTGATCGTGTTAATATACTTTGTTATGTAATATTGACATATTTTGTGTGTCATATTAGTATATTTTTGTATGTCAATATTGACATGTATAAATTGTTTTTTGAATTTATTAGGTAAAATAAATCTCTTATGTTGACATATTTTGTATGTTAGTATTGATAGATTTTGTATGTCATATTAACATGTTTGGTGTCAATAATAACATGATCGTTTTATGTATTTTTCATGTAAGTTTTTTATTTTTGCAGAAAGATTCATACATGCTAATACTAATATACAAAATATATAAATATTGATATACTCAAAATTTTAATATTAAAGAACAAAATATTAATGTTGAGACATGATTCACATAGGATGTAGTTACTAACCCTAATTGTGGGCTAGTAAAATACTGACCGCTTCGTGTAAGCCATCCTTTAAAAGCTTGACTCTACTTCAAATCTACCTAAAACCAGATGACTAGTCGTCTATTCGTATCTTCTGGCGTACGCCAACTAAGGGTGGCATGCGCCAACTTTTTAACTTTTCACTAACTTGAACTCTGGCGTGCACCAACTATACAAGGCGTGAGCCAAAAGCTCTCGAACAAATAGACCTGGCGTGCACCAACTATGGCTGGCGTACGCCAAGTTATCAGCAAACTTGCAGCAGATTGCAACAATGAGTAAGTACGGGTTTTGTCGATCCATAGAGACTGAGTTTTTCGATTACTCTAAGGTTTACTTAATTAGGATCAGGTTATGAAGTTTGGTTGTTTACACAAGTGATCTAAACTCTAAAACACAAATATAAAGCTAACAAGTTCTAAACAAAGATAGATATGTTATAAAACAGAATTTCAACAACTCAAACACTCATAGTGAGCAAGGTACCTAAACCAGCAACATAACCATAAGATTTAGAGGGTTTTTAGTGTATGTGATGTGGTCTGAGTGAATCTAAGGCAACTAATCCTCACTTTCGCATAAGATTAGCCAAAGTTGTTCCTAAACTAGACTTAAAATGGTTAGATATGTTCTTTCGACCCCACCAACCATCTAAGCTAGTAAAGAACCAACTATATGCTCCACTCCAAGGACAATCAGTAGGTCACCAAGGAGATTTCTCTCCTAGCAAGAGTACCCATCATCAAACCAACCTATCCATCAATTCTATCTCCTTTTGATCTCAAGTTTTGACTAGCTACTAAGGCTTGGTGATCAAGCAAGTCTAAGCAATATGATCAAGCATGTTGATAAGAACACATACATGAACATACATACCTCCATACAGTGGCTACATCAAAGGTAACAAGGCACCAAACTCATACAACTACTCACACATACTATTATTTAATATGATAAGCATAAACATAGACAAAAGTAGATAGGATGGAGACTTATCAAGACTCCAAGCTCCCTCTCTTCAAGTCCACATTCTTCACGGAGAAAAACACTTCTATTTACTATCTAATATAAAGTTGTCTTGTGTCGTGTGTCTTTTTTTTACAAACCAAAGGCAAAAAGTCTTAAATACTTACTAACTAATGAAATAGTTTACAAAATATCTAATCTAACTTAGCTAACTAAAATATCTAAAAGTGTAAGCCAAATTGTCCCCCATCCTTCCTGAAAGCTCTAAGCTGACTTAAGATATTTTCCCAAATTGTTTGTCCAACACTCAGATTATTTTGCTTCTGCTTGATTGGTCTGGCGTACGCCAGCTTCACTTGGCGTGCGCCAGGTCTTTATAATTTCTATCCTCGAGTGCAATCGGTCATCTGAGTGAATGATCGTCTGAGTAACGGCTAGCTAGTGTACACCAAAAAGGGTTAGCGTGCGCTAGTTGACCGTGCCTTGCATTCCTTGGCTTTGCATCCTCCTTCTCGTCCTTGGCTTCGCTTGTCTGCTCACTCATCCTCCACTTCTCCTCGAATAAGCTCCTAAAAACAAGAAAACTCAATAAAAATGATAAACTTAACATAAACACACAATGAACGAAAACTAACACTATGACAACTAAAACACAACTAAATCAACCTAAATGCGGACAACGTAAATAAAAATGAAATAAGAACAAACAAACACATAACAAGACATGGCATGAATGGATCAACACTTAACTTCCCTAAAAAATATCAGCTCGCATCACAATCAAATCATAATCTAAGTTAGTTCATCAATCCATAACACAAAGCACAATGAACTAGTAGGCACCTCAGTACTGAATTGTTTAAACAAGTGTTAACTCTACATAAAAGACACTAGAAGGTTGAACTCACGAGGATAGAAAAAGTGTTTCACTCATATAATCTGTATGGTTGATGATAGTGGTCTTCGGCATCATGAAACACCTACCACCGTTGCAATGTAGTTTTATGAAGTAGGGTTGTCGATCCTACGAGAATTAAGCAACCGCCTTACTCGGCTTACTTACTATGTTTTAGGAACTTGATTTTGGATTGATTGGTTTGGTCACTTGTCACACAAATATGCACAAAAT
>SOPF01027573.1:0-18572 GCA_012979155.1 Hypericum perforatum
AAAAAAAAACCCACACAAAAAAATGCCGCAAAACGTGGTCGTTCTGGACAACGGCGGCGGCTACGTAAAAGCCGGCATCGGCGGCGAGCGCGACCCCGCCGTCGTACTCCCCAACTGCCTCTATCGCCCCCTCTCCTCCAAAAAGTTCCTCCACCCCTCCCCCGACTCCAACTCCGACGACCTAACCTCCGCCGCCATCCGCCGCCCCATCGACCGCGGCTACCTCATCAACCCCGACCTCCAGCGCGATATCTGGGCCCACCTCCTCTCAACCCACCTCCACGTGTCCCCCTCCTCCTCCGCCCTCCTCCTCACTGAGCCCCTCTTCTCTCTGCCCTCCATCCAGCGCGCCACCGACGAGCTCGTCTTCGAGGACCTGGGGTTCGCGGCGCTCCACGTCTCGGACCCCCCGCGGCTGGTCCACCTCTACGAGGCGAGCCGCGGGGGATCGGGAGCCGTTTCGAGGACCCAGTGCAGCGTGGTGGTGGACTGCGGGTTCTCCTTCACGCACGCCGCCCCGGTGCTGCAGAACTTCACCCTCAACTACGGGGTTAAGAGGGTTGACCTCGGCGGGAAGGCGTTGACTAATTACCTCAAGGAGTTGGTCTCCTACCGGTCGGTTAACGTAATGGATGAGAGCTTCCTGATGGATGATGTCAAGGAGAAGCTCTGCTTTGTCTCCCGTGACGTTGCCCGCGATTTGAAAATCGCCAGGTGATGTGTCCATTTTGCTGATTATGAGGTCCAAAGTTGGTAGCTTGTCATTGGGAAATGGTTGTCCACCTTGTGTTTGATTAAGAGTACTGATCTTATAAAGAATGTCGTTTAGTCATTAGCTATAGTGGGTATCCGAGAGGTTCCCACATTGGAAGTGGCAAGTGTGTTGGGTCTCTTTATAAGCGTGTTGGGTTGGTTTTGGGTGATATGGAGATTCTATATGCTATCAGAGCCAATTGCTCTAATCAGGCCCATGGTTGTTGCGCTCCCCCGTTTGAAAGGACGAGAGGTAGTGTTAAGCCCGTGCAAACTTCAGCACAATGGGCTTCGTTTGAGGGGCGTGTTGGAGAGAATTCTACATTGATCCAACTACTCATTTCATTGCCTTGATATTTTGGGTGGGATATGGAAATTTCTATAGTTAACATTGCTGCTTTGGGATTTTGATCGGAGGTTCGTTGCTTCTGCAGGAGGCGCGGGAATGATAATCTTATGAGGTGCATTTATGTTCTCCCTGACGGTGTAACTCACACCAAGGGTTTCGTTAAGGATCCGGATGAAGCGAAAAGATACCTTTCACTTGATGGCAATGGTCCACGTCTGTCTACGGAAGGGAAGAAAAATGTGGATTGGGCAGAGGATGGAGGAGGAGTAAAGATGGATAGCAGGAAGGCAGTTGATTTAACAAAAAATGTAAATTTTATTTCTGTGTCGAAATGACCTTGCATTGCGTGGTGCCGTGGTCTAGCCCAGCTATGAACAGCTTCCTGATTTTGCAGGAGTTCGAATTGACAAATGAACGGTTTCTTGTTCCTGAGATGCTGTTTCACCCTGCAGATTTGGGTGAGTGCTTCATTAAGTGAGCTGATGAGTTTCTTAAACTTAGTACTTGAGCTGACGTTTTGATGATCTGCGTTGAACCACTTGTCCAGGTCTGAACCAGGCTGGACTGGCAGAGTGCATTGTCCGAGCTGTTAACTCTTGTCATCCTCTTCTCCACCCTATTCTCTATGAGAGGTGATCTATCAATTCTAATAGCGTTAACTGAAAAGAGGAATCCTGGTTCTGTGATTTGCGTTTTGTCATCCGTGAGCTATTGTTGATTGCCAATGTTGTGCTTTGGCAGCATCATTCTGACAGGTGGCAGCACGTTGTTTCCTCGTTTTGCAGAAAGACTGTAAGCCAATTTGTTTGGGTTTCCTTGTATGCAGTATATCCTTTTAAAACACCAGTTGAATTTTTCTAATTCATAATTGTGAATGCAGTGAAATGGAGCTCCGGCCTCTTGTTCCAGATGATTACCGAGTAAAGATCGCTATGCAAGAAGAGTAAAGCTCATTTCAGACCATTGCTTTTAAATTGTGTCGCTGTTTAGTTGCTTAGATCTTTTGTTTGTTTGCAGTCCCATTCTAGGTGTATGGCGAGGAGGATCCCTCTTGGCATCCAGCCCTGATTTTGAGACAATGTGCGTCACCAAGGCTGAATTTGAGGAACTTGGATCTGCTAGATGCCGTAGGAGATTCTTTCACTGAGATCCTCATTGCACCTGTTGAGCAGAAAGATGTCCACCATCCATTGAGGGTACAGATAACAGCTTCAACATTTCGCTCGGGGTTGCAATATAATAGCCATCGAATTTGAAGTGTTGTTCTTGTTCCTGCCGCTTCCACAAGCGAGAAAGAGTTGAACAATTCGTAGCAATACAACCTGCAGCAAAGTTGAGGACCAACAAAACTGAATTGGAAGAACACACCGAAGGCAAGCAGTCTAATACCACTCACGTTAATTCTGCACCATAATTCGTGGTTGGAATAGCAGGCGCCATGTGATGCTGTGGAAATCCTTGCATGCTGAAGAAAATTATGATAACTTGGGATTGAAGCCTAATTGCAGTCTCTGTAAATGCACAGATAAACTGCACCCCTACAGACAGCATGTCGTAGTAGGTTCATCTGGAGACGTTTGTTTAGACGGGGAAGCCTTTTAGACCTTTCTTCGTTTGTTTATAGCTTAAATGTGTCAGTTGTGTGTATAATGGAATTTATTGACATATTTTCGCTTTTCATAATTTGTGGAAATATAGCTGGAGTAAAGTCTACTGATTTGCAAATAAGTTAATTTTTCGAAAAGATGGGCTACATGCATTCAATGACTTTCTATAAAACACATCTTTTTGGGAAAGAGCGGAGATAAAAATTCATTTGAACTTAGGTAATTTCCTCCTGGTAGCTTGGCTCTTTAAGGAGCTATATCTTAAGAAAATGAACTCAAAGAATATGCAAGACATAATAATTTCCAAGGTAAATTTGGCACTATGGTTTAATTTACAATTTGCAATACAAGAGAGTAACCAACCGGCGTAGCCAAAGATAATTCAGAGATACACCCTACTCCTAAAACAATGTGTAAATTGGCAATGGAAAACGAACCCCATTGTCCTCCACGCAACAGAACTCTACAACAAACAACTTATAGCTGCAGCTCCATCAAGAATAAGCCCAATTTCTCGCAGAGTAGTCTTCGGATGATTCAGTCACAGCGCTCCAAGGAAAATCGATCAGAATGCCATCCAAGTTGAGTTAAAAAGGCTTCTTATCATACCCTAAAGAGGACGAAGCCGACAGTCTATCCACTTTATGTCATTTAAGCAAAAAATCCCATGGATACTGAACCAGACCGTTTGATGAAAATATTAAAATCGTTACTCTGAAAATGGCTGAGAGTCCATGCACAGGTGAACCAACTTCCTTTGGTACTGACCATAATATTCTCCCACTGCAATAACATCTTCGTTCTGTGGGTCAAGACCAGGAAGATTAACAATTCCCTCTTTGCTTGAAGATCCTGTGTCATCGCTCAAGGATGCGACGCTGGCATTAAAATCTGTTTCAAATTCACAGCAAGCAAGGATGAACATAGCAGCCGTATCAGGTTGTTGTGCCTCGCGGAGTGCCATTAGTGCCTCTGGGATTGCACCAGCTGCAACATACAGAATGAGAGCCCTGCATTTGGTTGTTGTCAAACACATGAGAATCAGATTATGAGTATCTTCATCACGCAAAAAGTGAAGAATCACTACCTCCATATGTTGTGCTCAACACGGAGTATATGGTCAGCCCACCTCTGCAACACCCTGTGGCAATACAAAAAAGGTATGAAAATGCTAATCCAATAGTTCCTACCAGAAGGCAGTATAAACAAAAAAAAGTTATGAAAAAATGAGAAGATGCACAAAATGTCAAGTTTCAAATCAAGGAACTGAGAATAAGAGCTTTCACATTCAGGGTTCTGATACGTTGGCACTGTTGTTGGATTCTAATGGAATGAGATTCAGATCTTATCCTTACAAAAAGAAAACTAGATCTGACTCGTCAGAGAAACAAACAGAATAAAATCTAATGGCACTAATTTCCCGTCCAGGCTTCAGGGGCATTACAGTTTTAATGATAAGACACAAATGTGTCCCTCCACGACTAAAAATGAGGTAGATTTCCTGATGATAAACAGGTAAGTCTGCAAGAAACTTTAAAAAAAGTAATGCAAACAGACACAGTTCTCTTTGACAGTTCTGCAAGATGAAACAACAGTTTCGGTTCAAAAGGGTTCAAAACCTGGCGTAATCAGATCCTTTTAAATGGGTTGCAGCTAAAGTAGCAGCATCTGTCCAGCATCCAGCATCTTGTAACTGCAAAAAGCAGACACTTAAATCAGCCCAAAAATTATGCTCTGCATTACAGTCTTGGTGCTCCAAATGCTGACGCAATGGGCATGATTCTGTATGTTTGCCACTAAAGACGGAAAAACCTCTACACATAAAGCAGTGTAGGTCAATTAAAAAATCCATGGTCTGTCAGAGGACCTTTTTCTTATTGCGTCCCACGAAATAAAAGAATTATCTCGTTACATGATTGAATGACATTCAACTACTTGGAATCTCCTACCAACAAATAGAAATGGGAACTGCAGTAGCTTCATGATTGCAATATGACAATGCTAATCGGATTCTATAGTAGCAATCAGGGTAATAATTATATAATAAAAACAACCACGGTAAGAACCTGAGAACAGGCTTCTTGATATCTTCCAACTGCACAAAGAAGATGTGTGGCAGACAGCGATCTGTCAGTTCTGACCATGTTTGCTGCAACGACCTTCAAGATGAAGGTATCCTTATCAGATCAAATCCTTTTACATACGCATTAACATGAGCAGTCGGTAAGAATGTGCACCTTAACAGCGAGCTCAAGAAGTGACCTTGACACAGCTGAAGAAAGTGCAACTGCTCGTAAAGCATTGGCATAGAAGTAAGAACTCTCTGGAGAAGTGGTAAGTAACAAACTTACTGCAGCTTCCAAGTTCCCAACTGAAACAAGCCTGTATTTATCCAAGTTCTCAGCAATGTTGTTTGAGCTAAATGCATAAGCTTGCAAATGTAGTAAAGTTAAAAGGAGCCAATGAAAAGTAGCTCAAGATCAGAACCGATCATAGCTTATGCTTAAGCATAGGGTAGTATATTCAGGAAAGTGAAGCAAACGATTTCGTTTGGAAGAACATCTGAGAGCTCAGTTTCTGATTATTGCAGAACATTAAGGATTTTTCCACTCATAACAAATAAATCATTGAAATGCTTTTATGCAGTTAAACATGACGGGCTGGGTTGAGATAGCTGATGCTATGAATTAAGGCTGTAAAAATCAGAAACTCAATTGATATCAACTGAAGACATCTAATAATACATTACTTGTAATTTAATTGTTTGTAATTATTTATAATTTTCAGAAGAAATCAAGGCTAGTAAGCAGTTCATGAAACAGCGAATAAATTTCCATGGAACACTGATTAATAGATATCGCTCGCATGTAGGTACTGACTTAAAACTAGATGTGTACTTTTGAAGTCATCTGTTATTACCACATTGAAGCTTTTTCGAAGTTCTCTGAACTGTTGAAATAACTAAGCAGCAAAAAAGATTAGACAGCATCGATGAAGGAAACAGCTTACTCATGTATACGATTCTGTACAGCCTCTTCTCCCTCCAGTCTCCCATGCCAAGGAATCCTCTCATTAGCACTCTCCCATAACTCTTCTGGCTGGAAAGCCATTAATCTCAGCTGGCCCTGACCCTGTCAAAACAACCCATCATTGATCAAAGCTTATGTCAGTAACTGTGTATTTAAATTTTGGGAAAAGCCTGAAATGTACAGAGCGTTGTAACTACAACGATACCAGTGCATCTGTCCTCGCAGAACCACTCAAAGATCTCTCCTTTGACTGGATTCTATTCAGCATTGCCATGTCATCAGGCTCCAAAATTGAAGCAGATGCAGGAGCAGTCCTGACCGACTTTCTTACTAATTTGTTCATGAAATGGTTTAATGCATAAGGCAGCTGCAACCAGAAAAGTGTTTCAGCGATTTCGCCAAACACAGCAGCAGCAAAGGCAAACCTAGCCACATAACCCTTCTTGACAATTGTGGCGTATAACCTTGCTCTCTCGTCATCAAGGATACAGCCTTCAAAAACAGAGAAGAAAAAAAATTCAGGGAAGAAAAATAATGTACATATGAAGGAGCCATCAAAATGACAACACAATTCACCTTCTTTACGGTAAGGCTCCAATACTTTGAGAAGCATTTCCGGTACCACTGAATCCCCCATGTGTGGCAGGTCAATCATGTAAGCACGGAGATCAGCAGTAGGTGAAGTGGTACCAGGAATTGAATGAAGCCTCTTGTCTATAGTTGTACTGCTAGTGTTAAACCAAGAAGGCCTCACACCCAATTGCAAGATCATTCTCAATGCCTGCAGGAAAAGGAGAACCGACAATGCAATCAGCCATTGAAAGATGCAACTTGAATTTATAGGTTAAATATCACAACCCCAGCTTTTGAAGCAATGTTTAAGCAGCATTGCTGTAGAATTTCATTAAATTTTAATCTCTCTAACTAACGCATGATGGAAGGAGATACTCATCAACTCAGCGGAAACGTAATTTAATATGATTGATGATTTCCTTATCTATTTCCTCTCCACTGGTCTGTAAAGAAAATTCTAGATAATGTATATTGCACGAGTTTGCACTCAATTTATGGAAAAGAAGTATGGAGGGAAGAAGCAGACAGACGATTCCCAAAAGCATGTCATGTATTGTTGGCATGTGGACTTGTGGAGAATCAGAAAAGATGATGTATACCAGAGCATGTGGTGTAGGAAGGAGCAAGGGTGAACATATCGGCATGGGCCTGAATCTTTCTTTTAGGGTTCTAAGCTGAACTGCGAAGCCAATCTTTTTCTCATTTCTGCATCCATAGGAGTTGTACATAAGGGAAAACAACTTAAGTCATCAACTGTGATGCAGGATATCACATCCCTAGTAGTTCGGAGGTAGCTTACCAACCGACAACCATATGAAGCATTCAAGAGATGCAGTGGGTGAGAAGGTAAGTTGGAAAACAAACTACATGATCATGCAAGAAAATGGTGCTACATTGCAAATGAAAAATACAACTTAAATGCAATGTTATACGAGGTACATACACATTAACCTCGATAAGGCGGAAGCTACTGTCAGCTCCAGCAATGCAAAGTACCAGAGGGTCATGTTTATCAGTTCGCACAGGTAACCAATCAAGTTCTAGCACGAGGGTTCCAGGAAATTGTGGTTGTAGAAGAGAATTAGCTAAAGGATCTGATGAGTCCTGCATATGTAGCAAATGTGAAAAATCAGGGTGCATGAAGAAATTTGTTTCGCATGTAGATAAGCGTAACTAATATAAATTTTAGATAATATGAATAATAGTGGAGTGGCAAAATCATGCAGCAATTCAACCAAGCAAAAGAAGCCAGAGGTGCACGGCAGTGACTAAAGCTCCAATAGCTAGCCCACACCAGCTTATAATAAGAATGATGGTCATTGTTTAGAGATGTGTCACCAGCTCATACTAATATTATTAGGTATTTTTCAACATACAGGAGAAAGGAATATATCGCGATTAAAATCAAAGTACATTTGATGCCAGCTACCGTGCTTACAAGGTCAAATACGGAGAATGTATTGTCGTAAAAGAGCACAGCAATACGTCCACGGCTACGGTCACCAGGAACATAAGGTGAAAATTTAATTCTTCTGATGGCATCTTTGTGAGTGTTGAAGGATGAAGAATGTCCGGTTGTTACGTCCCACCAGCGTATGTTCCCAGACCGGTCCCCCATGACCTGTGAAATACTGAAGTCACTGACTCACAACTTAAATCTTCGCATAATTAAAGCCCAGTTACTTGGACCAAACAAAGAAGCAGCATCTCTGTGATACATACAACATGCGGCAGGCGGTATGCCATTGCTGTAATCAATCCATCAGCAGAAACAAATGACGAAGAAGGCCATTTTGGTCTGCACATGAGCCAAAAGAAATTATAAGATTAAAACGAGATAAGCTTATGTTGGGGAACAAAATGCGCAATGCGACTCTAAAATTTTACAACAGAAAATAACCACTGAGAAAGCAGATATGCACCTTCCAGCATAAAATAAAATTGAGAGACATTTGTTTACAGTTTCAGAGACATTTCTGCTAACCAGAATCGGACAGCAAGGAACTGATACAGAAAGGTGCAAAGTCGCATATGCGAAAGGCAAACCATGTAAAGGAAGAAACGGCAGCAAGCAAGAGGCCTTAATTGGGAAGTGGGAATTATGCCACAGTCCAGATCATCTCTGACGCCTATAAAATGAATCACACATATGGAATGCATAATTGCAAGCGGTGAATCTCAAAACGTCTTACTGTTCAATTTTAAAGTTCGTCGAGTAGTATGAATGCAAGTGTTCCTGAACCTATAATGGAAGCATGTGAAAAGGACTATGCACTTTTGAGGGTTGTACTGCAACCTCTCAGCACAAGCACGTGTGGCCTACTGGCCTTCACAAAAAAAAGGACAAGTAACTAATATAGGGATATAATATCCAAAAACAGAAGTTATGCCGGACTTGAACTGGACTGCAAAATAATCTCATTCAGCAAGAAACATCATACCTAAAATCTCGGATTCGGCGGCCATGCACTTCAAAAACCCCAAGTGCACCATTGACCAAAGCAAATGCAAAACTTTCTGAAGATTCATCTTGAGATGCATCTGAGCTTGGTCTTGCTGTGTGTAAAAGGAAAATGATAAGGATGATGAAAAATAGATTATATGTATACTAGCCCCTAAAAAAAAGAACCATAGAATATTTGATGGACCGAGTTAAAAAATGACTCACGAGATTCAGATTCAGATGCCTTTGGGGTAGAAGTTCCATCTTCTACTGGTGTTTGGGACTTAGACCAAGAAAACTGCCTAGAAGGAGTGTTCTGAACAGGCCTTGGAACAGTTGGAAGAGTCCATTCCAAGACAGTGAACGGAAGTGCCAAGGATCTAAGCTACATGGAGCACAAAAGCATAATAATTATCCACAAGTAAGCATCCTGGAAAACTATATCTCAAGTGAAAAAAATAATCCGAACCAAACTCTGTGCAAAGTTCATGCAGTCAGAGATAATTTAAATCTCAAATAATACTAGATTTTCAGAAAAATAAAACACAATAAAGGATGGAATCCAAGAGCACAAGTGCTCATTAGCCAGTGTAGGGGTTGCAGAGCAAGCCACGCCCTTGCACATTTGGAAAATAGCCTATGTCAACAAGAAGCAACAGAAGTCGCAGAGTTTGATAAAAATCATTCTTCATCTGCTCTAAACCAATTATCATGGCAAGGAATAAGAAAAAGAATCGTCAACTACCCTGAGATAAACTAGAAAACTTTCAGTTTTCCAACAGTGCTCCTTTCATTCTACAACTTTTACCCAAGAAAATTTTAATTTAAAAGAGCACAGGTTTGCTAAAAGTTGACATAGATTCTTCAGAGCCCATGCATGCCAAGTGGACAAATTGAGAAACCATAACCAAACATTAAAATAGTTAGACAAACATTGGTTTGAAAATGATATGAATCAGAAACGATGTCCAAGAACCCAAATATTTTACTAGCACAAGGATAGAGCAAGTTCGACCTTTACTGTATTCGCAAAACAATAAAGACACAAGATTCAAGCATAGTCAAGTCAGGAAAACAACTCAGATCCAAGCATGCCAAAAACCAAGTATACTAGTTAAGTTAAAAAAAAGTATAATAGTTGAGTCAGAACAGAGTGCAGTTGTCAGTTTGTAAGTACAAAATTACAGCATATAAAAGTGATGTGAAGCTCAACACTATTCTTAGTTAGTCAGTCCCAACAGCTTATCTTCATCATGTCTACCACATGAAATTCTTTCCCATACCAGCAACTGAATGGCAAACAAGCTTTAGTTCCTACTTTACATGTTCAGTTAAATTATCCCAGCCATTCCTCCTACCAATATGCAGAATAAGTTTCAGGATATGGAGAATGATGATAGACAACAATAAACAATGTTTGGGAGATCATGGAATCAAAAGAAACATATGTAGCTGACCAAGTTTGAGAAGGGTATCGGCTAACAGACCATTATGGGATTACGTGTCATCGCCCAGACCTCCACTGGCGCATCGCGAAATAAGATAAGAAGATACCTGAAAATGTCAAAGTATAAAGAGTAAGATGCAGATGAGGCGTATCAATAGCAAAGCAATATGCAGACAGGCAACAGATGCAAGATTCACTAGAAAACATTCAGAGGATCGTAGATGCTTTCAAGTCAATTGAAAACCTTCCAGATGAAGAAGTTCTTAAAGCTCTGATGTTAGTACGTTCTGGCTTTTGTAAAACCCGAAAGGGCCTATTAAGTCCACTTCTAACACAAGTCACCACAAGCTTATTAATATAACCTCCAGTTTTTTCGTGTGCCTGGAGTAAAGCAAAGAAAGTGGAGAGAATCAGAGGCGAGACAAGAGATTGTAACTTGTTGTAAAAATGAACCAGAAAATATTTTGCACAAGGATTATAGTACCTGATTGTATGAAAATGATACAAGTCTAGAATTTCCCAGCCATCTTAATCCCCTAACACTGCCATTATGGACAGAAAAGCTAGCAGCAACAGCATTGGCAGAGACATCAATAACATCAATTGTTCCACTTTGTGTTCCCAAAGCAACCAAGGGAACAGCTACAGCAGGATAGTTTCCTCCTCCTTCACATTGTTCATGAAACTATTTAGTTCTTAACAACTAGAGATGTTCAAAGGTAAATCACGCACCAGAAACTCACGAGCCAAAGTAGCGGTCATGGATGGAGAGGGCACAGCCAGTGTAGTAACTGTAGAAGACAGAAGTTGCAGTTGCCCCACCAAGTTCATCTGTTTTAGAGATTTTACATGTGAGCACCTATATACCAAAAGTTTAAAACAAAATTCTTTCTGCCTCCTTAACAAGATGAACATGAGGTACATAGCCGAGACCAAATAGAAGCACATTTTAGCTCTTTAAAAAGGAACTCGTTCTATTCAAGTTCTATAAAACTGGTTCTTCATTCACTACTCATAAAAATGCAATTTATCATGACAACGTAGAGTTTATCTACATACCTTAAAAGAAACATCATCTTGGCTGATGATAGATGCTGATCTGTCTCTCCTGCTAACAAAACGCTCTTTCATGGCTGCCTCCCCTGGGAGTTCATCAGAAGAATCAACTCCATTGGCAATGAGCCGGGGAAGAGTCACTTCAACAGAGTCAGATACTAATCTAGTGGAATCATCATCCTTCGAAGAGTTTTCAGTCCCTTCAGTAGTCAAAAGCCAATTCCATACTTTTCCATCATCCGAAATTGAGATCATATGTGTCTTGCAAAGAAGAAGAGTATCATCACAGAAATCAAACGGATTATCGAAGTCCACGTTTGCTGAGGGGGTGTCAGGTTTCTCAGAATATAACTTGGCAACATGCTGGAGGGTGGACTCTGATTGCCCTATGGCGACAGCTAGAATAGCAGGTGAAGGGACAGATGTTCCTATTGAGGGCATTAACTCCTCCATTGCAAACAACACATGCACCTGTTCTCCTCTGCAAGTAAAAAAAATAAATTAACACCTTCTCTCATTTGAAGAGCTTGATCAAAGATGTTGAAGGACAAACATAATCTAATAGAGAGCTAGACAGGGTACAGTTGTTGGCATTCTTGGCGGGACCAGTGGATTCAAAGCTCAACGTGAAACAAAAAGAATAGTACAATACCGAGAAGGATTGATTCCTCTACCTAAAATCATCCACAATCGGAAGAAGTGACAGGTGTTGCGAGGCAATCAATCACAGAGAAAATAAGAAGGATAAATAATAACTGAAAAAGGCTCTAATTATGACTATCTGACTGAGATCCTATTTTGGCCACTGGCTTTACTAGTATAAAGCTAATAGGACCAAACGGAAATAGAAGAAACTGAAAGAAGGCAAGCAAGCAATCGACCCCAACATTCATCAATGTTCTATGATGACACTTTCCTTGTTCAGTCATCCATCCTAGCTCTCCTCTACATTGATGAACACAGCCCCAACATTTATCGGTGTTCTATGATGACACTTTCCTTGTTCAGTCATCCATCCTAGCTCTCCTCTACATTGATAACACAGCATAATGCGACATAACATAGTAAATGAAAGCCAAGGAACTCACTCCTTTCGGCGCCACATGCTGAGCTTCCCATCCAAGTGCAAACAATAGAGCAGCTCGTTGTTTGGATCAGGCAACACATCCATGAACTTAGAGCACCCCCTTGGCAAAGCAGCGGTGAAGAGCGCAGTCTGATACTGCAAGTCAAACACAACGAGCTCGCGGGGAAACGTCACGAAGATAATGTGCTTCCACTGCGGGGAAAACGCGAACCTCACGCAGTAAGTCGGGAAAACAGCAGAAGCCGGCGCCGGGGAAGTCGATGATCCACCACCGGACGAGGCGGCATCGCGCTCGAGCTTTGCCAGCTCGGCGGCGTCGGTGTTGATCTGGAGCTCCTTCACGACGACATCGGCCTCGGTCTCGCCGAGCAGCCTCACGGAGAGTAGGAAGCCTCTGAGGCCGATGACGCAGAAGTGGCGGGAATCGAAGGGATCACGGCGGACGCAGGAGAGGAGCTCCGGGGAGGCGTCGTACTTGAAGAAGCATCCAGCCGAGGCGGAGTGGATGGAGAGCGTGGAAGGTCCTGAGATGGAAGCGAGGGCGAAGGAGTCCGGGCGGGAGAGGATCCACGCCAAATCCTGGACGCCGGCGCGGGGGGAAGGATCAGGATCAATCCAGAGCGCGACGGACTTAAGACGAAGATCAAGGACGGCGATCCGGCCGTGGCGATCGCCGGCGGCGAGGAGGAGATGAGACGAAGAAGGCTCGGTGGACAGGAGGTCCCTTCGGAGGGGGAGCGGGGTCCACCTGACGGCGGTTATAAAAGGAGAGAGCGAAGGAGACGAGGAAGAAGAGAAGGACGAGGGAGGGGGCGGGAGAGGGATGGCGGTTATGAGCTGGAGGGAGCGGGAGTCGAGAACGGAGATGGAGGATCCGGAGGGGAAGGCGAGGAGTCCCGAGGGGGAGAGGTCTATCGAGCCCAGGTTGTTGCGGGAGGGTGGGCCCGGGAGCATGCAGTCCCAGGGGGACTCGTACGCCGCCGTTTGGGCCGCGGTCGGCGACGGTTGCGACATCACTTGTTGTGGATTGGATCAGGTGCGGTGGTGAGAGAAATTAGTTTAGATTGGATCCGGCATTGATTACATGGGAGGAGTCGTCTTTACCAACTTCCTGGAGCAGAAAGAGAAGACGAGACGAGTCTAGTTTTTTTTTTGGTTAATTGAGACGAGTCTAGTTTGCAGAGTGAAAAGCCAGTCAGTCAGCGAGGGCAGCAACAATCGAACGAAATTTCTAGTCGTCCGTTTCCTGGATGACCGCTCTTTGCAACGAGCGACCTATCGACTGGTCATGACAGCTGGGTTGTTTTCGAGTTGAGGTGGTGATTTTGAGAGTATATTTTGTATGTCAATATTAATATATTTTATATATTATATTGACATATTCTTAATGTAAATAATGACATGTTTATTTTGTATATTTTCATATAATTTTTTTCGTCTTTGAAAAAAATTCATATATGTTAATATTGACATTAAAATGTCACTGCACTTCATTTTTTATTTTATACTATTTAAAATATTTTTTCTTGTATGCAATTCATTTTCGATGATTGCACCCATTTTGAGGGCGTTTTTTGGGAAGTATAATTTTTTTAGGTAAAGAAAGAAAGAGACCAAACCAAAAACAAAGAAGACGAAAGAGAGGAGAGAGAGGAGAGAGAGGGAAGGAGGAGGAGAGGGAGGGTGGAGAGGTGGGAGAGAGAGGAGGGAGGAAGGGCGGAGGAGGGATGAGAGGGAGGAGGAGAGGGTGGTTTTTTAAAAAAAATTGTAAAAATAAAAGAACCAAAATTGATATTTTAAATTTGGAAAAATTGCCCTCAGGACTCTCGGGTTTGAGAAAATTTGCGAGATCATCTTCGTCCTCTTCTTCTCTAAAACTCTGATCATAAAACTCATGTTCAACTTATTCTTCTCCAACACCGACATTAGGACTCTCTTCTTCCTATTCTTTTCTTTCAGCCTCTACAATAACCTCTTGTTCAACTTGAGGAAGAACCTCTACATCCTCTTCCCAATAAACCCGTCTAACAATACAAGGTACTTTGTCCTAAATCAGGGTTGGTTCTAATTTATCTGACTCAATATAAATTTGAATAACATTATCGTCTTTATAGTACTTAAACATGAACTTCACTTCTCTATCACTTGATATCTCCATACCAATGTCCAGTCTATACTCATACGAAGAACTACTTAACTAAAAAGCTTTACTAGCATTGTTCACCACATGCAAGAAACTATAGCGATTCGGTGTACCTTGTCATAGCATACTAACTCCTCGTAAAGACAAACTTCAGCATGAACATCTTCTCTTCCATAACTAATGGCTTCTTCCAAATGAGAATCACCAAACACGTTCCAATCCCAAGGGAATTAAGGTTTTTGAACCTACAGATTTTACAGATTTTCGAGAGATAATGGCTTCAAGGTCAGTAATTTGGGAAAAACTGCAAAATTGGGGGTGAGAGAGTGGAGAAAAAGAGGGGTTCATGGTGGGATATGAGGAAGAAGAAGAAGATGGAGAGAGAAGGGGATTTTCTGAGGAAGGAGTCTATGGGCACTGATTTTTGGTTAAAATGTGTTTAGGGTTATTTTTTTATTATAAAGAAAATGGTATTTTTGTAGTCTCAAGTTTAAATTGTTGGAGAAATCGTCTGATTCTGGCGATAAGGGTTAAAATATACCCTTTTCACAAACTTGAGGGGTTGAATGATAATAAAAAAAATAGAGGGGCTGAATCACACATTTTCTCAAACCTGAAGGGCATGAGGACAATTTTGTAAGAAGGCATTATCGACATCTAACTGATGGATGTACCACCCTCGTTTGACAGCCAGAGCAAGTAAGCAGCAAACTGATACTATTTTTGCAACCGGCGCAAATGTTTCGTGATAATCAAGTCCCTCAATCTGTTTGAATCCACGTGCAATGAGGCATGCCTTGTAACATTCAATCATTCTATCCGAATTGAACTTGATTTTATAAACCTATTTTGAGTCGACTGCATTCTTGCCCGGAGGTAAATGAGTAAGTGTCCAAGTGCCATTTGATTCAAATACAGCGATCTCCTTTTCCATTGTTGCACGCCAGCATTTGTGATGAACTACTTCATGGTAAAATCGGGATTCCTCATGAGAGCTTAATGCACTTAGATAAATCCGATGTGTAAGAGAGAATTGTCCGTAGCTGATAACCTGAGTCAATGGATCGGAAATGACACAGCTGGATTCACTTGAAGATGGAGTTAGCAAGGGAGGCAGATGGACATGGTAGTCATCGAGATGGGAGGGTATGTGACGTTGTCTTTCACTGCATCACAGGTTCGCATCAATGGGGACAATTGACCGACTAATTTGAGGTTGATCAGGAACATGCGAATCAGAAGGTACAGAAGCCTCATCTGCTGGTGAGTCAATTGGAGAATCAAATATCAATTGTCAAATATTGGGAGTAGCCGACTCTTGATTAGGAACAAGATTGTATGCTTAGAATTAAGATTGACAACCTTAGGTCGTAGCATAGATTTTGTCCGCTTTGTTCTGTTACTTTAGTTTTAATCGTTATTCGAATTTATGATTAACAATCCTAGGTTTGCATAATATTTCGTAGCATTAGAACTTTCAACCAAATCACTGAATTTCGATTGCTTAAATTAAAATCGGGAAGTCATAATCTGGTAATTAGAGAATTGATTATACTATCCCTATGGAGACGATCTTAGTTATCACTATATTACTTGTGCGATCGTGTTCTCTTGCACATATTTTCGACCTGAGATTTATCGCATCACCTGTAATGATTGAAATCTCGTGACAGTAGTTGGGATTTAAACTTTATTTTAGTCACTCTTGATAGGCAAAGTGCTTTGAGAAGTCACCAATCCCTTCCTTGGACAAGGGAAAGTGTGCACGGTGGCCCCCTATAAAGGGTACAATGTAACTTTAGTCAACCTCCATAGGTAAAATGCTTTGATAAGTCACTCCTCCCCTCTATTAGCTAGGAAAACATGCGCATAGGTCACTCGTTAGAGGGAGAAATATCAGATTGAATACTCCTCCAAGAGAAAATATCACTCGAACTGGTCACTCTTGGAAGGGAAACTATATGAAGTAGTCACTCCAAGGAGGGTAAATATTTGGTTAAACCTTTATAATGATATTTTTATTCTGGCTCAAATAGTTCTTTGTTGAAACTTTACTCGATATCAATATTTAAAAATAATTGATGAATAATTTGCATAATAACTGCAGAATTCATGCATATACATCTGCGTGATAAATGCATAATTCAATGTCAGAGAAATTTTCTTATTCAAACCTAAGGACGGGAGAGTTACGTTATAATAAAATTTGGGAAAAGTCCACAGACGGTCCTGAGGTTTCAACATTTTTGCGACATAGTCCTAAAATCTAGAAACGTTACATTTAGTCATGAGGTTATGTATTTTATTTTTTTTGCAAAAGAGGCTCGAGTGACATTACGAAGCAAAAAAATAATTCAAACCAAATTTAATAACCAAAACGATGAATGTAAAAACAATGATTGGTTACAAGATATGAAAATACCTTGTTGAATAAAAATCTGAATTGTTGATTGCAATCCTTAAACGTAAAAGCAATTGAATGAGTCGAAATCGAATGTCTTGAGCAAAAGCTATCAAGTAGTTTAAACTTAGGGTTTCATACGTATATATAGCCAAATCCAAAATAACTAAACATCTAAATAGAGTTCCAACTAAATAGGACATCAAACCACTTAGAATAGCCGAACACCAGTGTTCGCTAAGGAGGTAGCTGCCGCTTGGTCCGAGTCTTCTCGCTAACTGTCCAGCGACTGCTACCTTTTGTAAACTTCTTGATCCAAACCATAACTCCTTACCAACTCGAACCTTTGAACTCTCTGAACTTGGCTCGTACACCTGCAAAAACACATAATGACTCGATAGAACCCCCTTCTTGACATAACACATAAAATAGACTAAACACTCAATAAAACACACTTTGAAAACACATATAAATGATCAAACATACGCATGAATGATGGTAAGTAGACGCGTGTTTATTCATGCATCACACTCCCACACTTACTTTATTACTTGTCCTCAAGGAAGGCGCATCAAAAACACCACATAAATGGCACCCTCAATATTCAAACCCTTATCACAAAACTACCCCATAGTCATGAAAGTTACTCACCCAAGCATCACAAATAGGAATCACATAGACAACTCAATCTCAATCATTTAACCAAGTTTTCACACCAAACATTCTAAATTAAAAGGTTGACCACTCATAGGGTTAGATAAATATATGCTCACATGCACATGATAGTCAACTATCCTATCGCTCGCGAACATGTCCGGGGTCTAAGAATGCTAGACATTATACCAAGGCACACTCAAATAAGGCAAATTGAGTCATTACAGGGACTTTTCTTGGGTTGTAAAGAGACTAAAGGTAAATGTGAGGATGTGTAAGAATAGGCAGTGGCTAAACCACCAAATCTAAGGATCTATATAAAAATGTTCTAACTCTCGTCTATTCTACGTACCTCATCCTATGTCTACTAATCACTCATCCCGATGTATCTTAATTCCTAAAGACTGATTCTTTTGACTCGTGCTTGCTCACTTGTCTCTTGTGCTTTTGCCTTCACAATCATTCCTTTCTTTTTACTTTTCATTCATTTCACACTTTTTCTTTTCCAACTTTCCACTCTCATTTTTCTTTTCATTCTTCTTTTTTTTTCTTTTCTAGCACAAGGGTTTTTTTCTTTTTCTCTTGTGAGACACAACAAGTCAAGTCTTTACATTCTTTTTCTACTCTACAACTACCTGTAATCCCCGCTTGATCAACTGTTCGCGTCCTCGGTGTGTCCTTTGTGCTCAATCCAAAGCGTGCTGATGATTTGCATGTGTTTATTGCTCCCTGGCAATATATGGCTTTCGCCAATAGCACCTCTAGCGCGTGCTACTCATGTCAAATAGAGTTTGCCTTGCGTGCTCGTGCATTTTCCTAACTCAGGGCACCTCTGGCATGCTAAGCTCCTCTGGCATGCGCCAATGTTCTTCGTCCAAGAACAATGACGCGCGCCAATCACATGTGGCATGCGCCAATATCATCAGCAGTAGCACAGAGCAAGTCCGGTTATGTTGATCCTCAGGGAATTGAGTTTTTAGGCTGCGTACTTGGTTTCTAAACTTGTCTAGGAGTATATTATGATGATTGG
>SOPF01027573.1:18582-100356 GCA_012979155.1 Hypericum perforatum
ATTTAAGCAAGTGAAAAGTCTATGAACTTCAAAACACAAAACTAACAATCTTATTTAACAAATTTGACTATGAGTGAGTTTAGTACCATTGAAACTTATGTAATCAAACAAATCAGGGGGTTTGTTATGTTCGTATTATGATCCGAGTTTTTCATGAGCAACAAATCTACACGTTCGCGCTAGATTTGTCTAAATTGAACTTTAGCAAAACTCAGACCAACTAGATGTTCTTTCGACCCCACTAATCCATCTAAACTAAGCTAAGAACAAACTATAAGTATCACTCAGTGGACAATTTATTACTTAAGTAGATTTCTCTTTCATTAAGCAATTAGTCATCTAGTTAATCTTTACATTAATTCCATCTTCTTTCGGTCTCAAGTTTTAACTAAGTTCATAATCATGGTTATTCATAAAGATTTTATCATAGCCAACTAGTCTAAACCTATGCATGGTTGCTATGACTTTGTCAAAACCAAAGTTGGTTGTATCAAAACCGAACTCACTTGGCCACTAGACTCTTGTCGAAACTGAAGCATGGTTTCTAAGACTAATGATGATCATAATCTGAGTGAAACTATGATTAAGCCTTAAGTTCATTAACTAGAACATAAATCTATGCATGGTTAACCCCTTAAATTAGTTGATTACATGCTAGTTTCAAGGCACCAAACCCACAGAATTAACTACTCACACATATTTATAAAGAACAACAACATAAACAATATGAACATAAGCATAATTATGAACAAAAGGAAGAGTTAAGAAGAAGGAAGCTTATGGATGTTCTTGAAGCCTTCCTCCTTCTCCCTCACATTCATGGCAGAGAGAGTTACATTTTCGTGGCTCTCCTCTCTCTGCCTCTCTTCCTCTCTTTTTTTTACTTAGCCAAATATCACTTAATATTACAAAGCCAAAAGTTAAAAGTAAGTTTAATATTTTCTAATCCAAATATCCTAACAACTACACTCCATTGTCTCTCAAATATGTGTGCCATCTTCACAAAATGCTAAATCCCGAGTGCCTTGGCTTCCCCACATGTTTGCCAATTAAACCAGCAAGTGGCATGGCCTAATACTATCACTGTCAGGGGTTGGCGCGCGCCAGTAGTGCCTATAGCACGCGCCAGTACTGCCATGTTGAAGGAAATTCGTCATCCGCTGCAAAGGCATCCACCATTCTTGAGATTTGGACCTCTTAGACTCCAAATTTGAAGATGCTTATTAGAGACAAAGTTGTAGCCCGAGATGTCTTATTCCCAATGCCACCAACCTAATCACATTTGGACATCATATGCAAAAGTTATCATTATTTGAGTAGGAAGAGGTTTGTCTTGGTGTGCCAATCGCACCTATGGCGCGTGCCAATCTTCAAGTTTTAAGAACAATGGCATGTGCTATTCTTCATTAGCGTGCGTCATGCTTTACATTTTTGTTATTCTTGCCTTTGTATGCTCCTTTTTTATCCATGCCTTCATACATTTGGTCGAGTATCCTTTTCTAGTCCTCAAATAGGCTCCTAAAAACAACAAAACACAATGAGAAATGACAAACATAACTCAAAATCACAATGAACGAAAGCTAACACAAAGACAACTAGAACTCACTAAAACAATCTAAAAACACTAAGAACCTACTACAAAATGTACACAAATAATGAGTGTTTTTGACACTCATCATCAACCCATCCAAGCTATGCTACTATACAAAGCCTTACAAAATTCTCCATAAAAGATGATCCCAATGTATCCTTGGAAGGATAGTCAAAGGCGGAGATATGGTCAAATAAAGGTTATACAGTAACTTACATATAGTATTTCAATAAATAAGCTCAAGCTCAATGAGTTTAAATAAGGGATATACATGGATCTTTGGGTCTAAGGTTCTAGGCTCGTAACAAAGTTGGCTTTGACACTCTCTACCTTATTGAGTTATGTTAGGTAATCATGTAACACTTATTACCTGAACCATGCACGTATCTCATAAACAAATGAGAATGGTTGTCCTCTCATTTGGCTTAAAATCTTCACAAGGTCACTCGTTAATCCCTCTAGTCTAGCCTACCAGATGCAACTACTAGCCTAAATAGTGAAGGGTGAAGTTGCTATGTGTTCTTATTCATTCCACTAAAGTTCGATTCCTAGTGTGACATAAAGTTTAGCTTCTATCAACAAGTTCAAAAATTTAGGGGATGCTTTACCAGTTACGCATGACTCAAACACTTCAACCAAAAACAAATGTCACATATAAGATAGACTCGATAATATGCGTATGACAGAGTAAAATAAGGTAACAAATATAGCAAAAACACTATGACTCACAAATAAAACACAAACAATACACCCCCACACTTAACGAACACATTGTCCTCAATGTGTGGAGGGAAACATAACGACACAGAAGAGACATATGATTGACAAAAAATAAAGACACACATATGACATAAATGAAGGGGATAACTTGGGATCAGTCGGAGGGGAAAGGTGGTGGTGGCGGGGAGAAGTGAGCTCGCAATCATGCCTAGTTGGCTTGATCAGCAACTGTTTGTCAAGCTTATTCCTCCTAGATCTCTGCCAACTGGAGGGTCATATCTGCATTGTGCTCGTGTTGTTTCGCCTATCTTGTAGCATGATTGGTGGTCACTCTTGGATGTGAATTTCAAACTCCCCTACTCGGGCAGCCAAATAATTTAGCTCTACTTGATGTTCGGGAATCGGGGCATCACTCTCCTCGTGCATATGATCCTTGACTACCTTGCGATCCTTTTACTTAATGGATGTATACATAGTTTTACAGTTGTGCATAACCCCCGAAAGGAGCCCCTAATCGGTTAGGCAGCTACATGTGATCTCTAAACATGAATGACCCTCCTTTGTTACAAACCTATCTGGATAGAAATGTTATGCAAGCACACAAATGATCTAACCAAGGTAAAAATGAAGTGGATGTTTGGTCTATAAGAACTGGCCAAGGACCTCAATACTCAATGCATATGTGGCCTAGGGTTACCGACAGTGTATATAATGAAATGCATAAAGTTGGGTCTTAGTAACCCTGTTGTCCTCTGCTTGGCCACTAAAAGCTACACACATAAACATATGTAGAACACTCATATACAGCTCCTCAAGGAGTGCAGTAGGGGGCTGGGACTTGAAGCGGGAGAACCCAGCCATAATATGCCATTCCATATGACCTGAGTCCAAGAACACAAAGTCAATGGACCCACCCCCACCCTTGATTTTGATCAGATCTATCATCAACTATTTGGGTACTTCGATCGGTTAATCAAACAAGCAAGCACTAAAAGATGCATGGTTTTTTGGAAAAGTTAACATGTAGTAAAATTCCAAACATAAGTCATCCTAATTGGTATAGTATTGTTCACAAAAAATTTCCAACCTAAGATTTCTAGCGACTCATGTAGTTAACTCGCAATGCCCAAGGTTTCCATGTCACGCCAATGAATGTAATAATATGGTAGGAGGTTAGGGAAGAGTATTGTTCGTACCTTTGCACCTCCCATTCATTGTAAATAGAAAATGGGGCACAATACCTATCTTGGATATCGATCTGTGGGAAAGTTGGTGGTAGTGGTGGGTTGCATCGCCATTTTATTATACCAGAGGAGGAAGCACCTTGGGCTTGGGATGGGACATGCTTGGGAGGCATGGCAGTGATGAAGAGGTGGTGGGGAGTCAGGAGGACTACATAGGGTCATCCAGGATGGTGCTTGGTTGTTGCAAGTGGTGGCATACGATAGAGGAAAGGTGGACTCATGGGGCGAAGAAAATCAGATTAGGGTTAGAAGTGGATGACGAATGAATGGGTGTTCCTTGTTTTTGCCTTTTGTATGAAGAATCAGGATCACTAACGACTGCTACCCTAGTAGCGATTGCTTAGTCTGAGCGATGTAAAGTTTGGATTGCTCTTTCTTAGCAACTTCTACCCTAGTAGCATTTACTTGGTCCAAGAGAGTGGATTTCTCTTTTTGCCAGCCTTATCGAGATTGAAATTCAACCAACATAGAGCCTAGTACGCCTTGTGTTTGAGTTTGACTAGAGATGGCAAGCTTTCCTGTAGACCATTTGGTATGGCGACATTCTGATAGGGGTCTTATAAGATATCCTATATGCCTATAGTACATCGTCCACTTTGTTAGACCAGTCTTTTTGTGAAGGGTTTATAGGACTTCGAGAATTCGCTTAACTTTTCGAATGGAGACTTTGACTTATCCACTAGTTTGGTGATAACAGGCTGTCGTAATCTTGTGAGTGACCCCATATCTTGCTAGAGCATTTGTGAGTAGGTTGTTATGAAAGTGTTTACTACCATTGCTAATGAGAATCTTAGGAGTTTTAAATCGGCTAAAGATGTTCTCTTACAAGAACTTTGTCACCACTTTTGCATCGTTTGTTAGGAGTGCCACTACCTCAACCAACTTTGACACATAATCCGTAGCTAGTAAGATGTAGAGGTTGCTTTCGAATAGCACAAAGGGTCCCAAGAAGTCAATTTCCTAGCCATAAAGATTTTCAATTCCATAATTTCATTCTGCGACATCTCATGATGTTAGGAGATGTTACCCATTCTTTGATAATGATCATACTTCTTCACAAACTCTATAGCATCCTTGAATAGGAAGGGCCAGTGGAATCCACTTTGTAGCACCTTGGTGGTAGTACACTCGCCAGCAAAGTGACCTTGATATAGAGACTTATAACAGTGGTGGAGAATAAGCTCTTACTCCTCTTATGGCACACATCTTCTCAACAGTTAGTCTTTTCCCTTACTTGAAGAGGTAAGGTTTATCCCATATGTAAAATCATATATCATGCAAAAATCTTTTCTTCTGGTTTGGGAACATGTTAGGGGACATGATGTTACTCATAAGGTAACTAACAAAGTCAGCATACCATATGATTGAAACTACATCTAATGCATATAATTGTTTATCAGGAAAAGAATTGTTAATTGAAGAAAAAGATGTTACCGATGAATTTTCTAGATGTTAGTGATAATCTGCCACTGGGTTATCAGTGCCTTTTTGATCATGGATCTCAATATTGAACTCTTAGAGGAGGAGGATCCATCTAATGAGCTTGGTCTTAGTATCCTTCTTAGTGAAGAGATAGTAAATGGCTGCATGATTTGTGTACATAATCACCTTGCTTCCAAGTAGGTAAGCTTGAAACTTGTCAAGAGCAAAGACCATTGAAAGAAATTCCTTCTCCGTAGTCATGTAATTAACTTGAGCATCATCCAATGTGTGACTTGCATAGTAAATAGCATGAAATCATGTGGTCTTTTTTTGTCCAAGCACAGCTCTAATTACATAGTCACTTGTAACATACATGATCTCGAATAGCAGCTCCCAATCTGGAGATATGATAATTGGTGCAGACACAAGTGCTTCCTTCAGCATTTTGAAGGCCACTTTGCATTCCTCATCAAACACAAAAGGTGTGTCCTTCTCGAGTAACTTGCAGAAGGGCTTAGTGATCTTGGAGAAATTCTTGATAAAATGCCTATAGAATCTGGCATAGCCTAGAAAGCTCTGAACCCCCTTGGTTGATAATGGAGGTGGTAGTTTATCAATAACCTCCAATTTGGTCTTATCAACTTCCAGACCTTTGCTTGAGATCTTATGGCCTAAGACCACTCCTTCAGTCACCATAAAGTAGTACTTCTCCCAATTGAGGACCAAATTGGTTTCCTTGCAATATTCAAGAATCTTGCCCAGATGGAGAAGACATTCCTCATATGAGTCTTCAAATATTGAAAAGTCATCCATGAAGATTTTGATTTGATGCTCGACCATATCGGAGAAAATTGCCATCATATACTACTAGAAAGTGGTAGGTGTATTACAGAGTCCAAATAGCATGCAAGAAAAGCAAAAGTACCATATTGATAGGTAAAGATGATCTTCTCTTGGTTTTTCGAGGCAATTAGGATTTGAAGATAACCAGAGTAGCCATCCAAGAAATAGTAATAGGCATGACCTACTAATCTGTCCAATATTTGATCAATAAATGGTAGTGGAAAGTGATCCTGCCAGGTGGCTTTGTTTAGTTTTTGGAAATTAATGCAAACATTCTAGCTGACTACTATCTATATAGGGTTAAGCTCATTATTCTCATTGGGACGACTATAATCCCTCCTTTCTTCGAAATACACTGAGTAGGGCTCACCCATTTGGGTAGACTAATGCCCGCATCTAGCCACTTGATCACTTTCTTTCTCACTACCTTCTTCAGCTTTGGGTTCAATCGATAATGGGCCTCCACTGAAGGTGTAAAGTCCTCTTCTAAGATGATCTTATGTTGGCAAAGGGAGGTAAGGTTTTCAATCACCTTGAGGAGCTGGTCTTCTTATTCCTGATACAAAAAAGCAAAGATAATGAAAACGAGCTTACTACCTTCGCACAGATAGGCATATTTGAGATGGCTTGAGATCTAATTCTGGTAGTGTGATGACTGATGCTTGCAGCTTTGACCTTGATGTGTTATACAGTTTAAGAGATTCTGCTGTGCATATCTATGATACATGCTCTATCAGTTTGAGCTTGCCCTCTTCTACTTCAGGTTCCTATACTAGCTCCAATTTGATTTTAGTAAGAGCATCCAACATGCATGGTCACGATCTCATCAATGATGCCAATTCTGTAGTAGTCATCTTTCGTGGCAGGGTATTTGGCATCTTCAAAGACATTGAACACAAATTTATCATCACATACCTTAAACCATAGCTCTCCTTTTTTATGTCAATATTCGTCTTTTCTGTGGCTAGGAATGAGCGATCAAGGAGGAGCAAAATGCCACGATCTTCTTCCATCTCCATAATAATAAAGTCCCCATCAGGGAAGATCAAAGTGTTTACCTTCACTAACACATTCTTCACTATCCCTTTGGTTGAGCCACTGAATGATCTACAAGCTGAAGAATAATTGATATTACCTTTATATCCCCTAATCCAAGCTTCCAGAATATAGAGTATGGCATGAGGTTGATGCTGGACCCAAGATCAATAAGTGACTTCTTAAAAGTTTGATCTCTAATAGTATATGAAATGGTAAAACTACCAGGATCTTTCATCTTCTGCGGGAGATCCTGGGTTAGAACTGCACTGCATCCCCTTGTCAAAGGGATAATCTTAAAGTCATCAATATTATTCTTCTTCAAACTAAACTCCTTGATCCACTTCCTGTAAGTAAGCATATGCTTAAATGCATCAAGAAGCAGAATATTGATGTGGAGATTCTTGAATAGTTCTAGAACTTCTGTTAGCTTGGGTAAGAAGCCTGCTTGTTTACTCTTTGAGGAAAAGGTGGTGGAGGATATCTTCTTTCTTATATTGGTTTGATAGACTCTACTATAAGTTTATCTTTATCTACCACTGTAGGAATCACCCAGAGCTCTTCTTCTTCTTCACTCACTGTCTTTACTAGAGATTTTGCTGCTGAACTCGCTGCATTCTTCCCCAAATCTAGCTTACTTCTCGTCGTGATTACTTTGCAATGCTCCTGTTTGGTAGGAGGGGCTTCAGTTATGCTTGGAAACATGCCCAGCTGTCTTGTATTCAGTTGAACTTCTAGTTGGCCGATTTGTATCTCCAAATTTCTAATCATGGCTTCATGACTGAGAACTTGCTTTCTCAACTCATCTTCACTATTATGATCCTGTTAGGGTGGTGCTTATTGTTGCCACTTTTACTAGTAGGGATGAAATTACTATGGTAGAGGACCTTGAGCATTATCACCAGCCATAGGAGGTTTCAATTATAGAAGTACCTGTTGACCTACATTGTTTCTCCAAGAAAAATTTGGGTGGTTTCTTTAACCTAGATTATACGTAATAGAATATAGATCATTGTTCCTATTCTTATTACCCACATAATTTACATATTCAGCCATAAAAAAACAGTTATCAAAACCATGGGGTCCAGTGCAAATTTTGCAAACCTGAGCAAGTGGTGCAGCTTGTAGTGTGAATGTAGCTTGGACTACCTGTGTAAGAGCTACCACTTGTGCTTGGAGCATATCGATCTGGTTATTATCCTGCACACTAACCACTTTCTTTCTTTTGGTTTGCTCGCCCTACTCATGGTTGTTGGCAGCCATGACTTAGATAATGCGTAAGCCATTAGTTTTAGTCTTCTCGATCAATGTGCCTCTAGCTACCGTATCTAGGTTGACTCAGATTTGTAGCTTACATCCATTGTAGAATATTTGAATGACCATCCAGTCAGGAATCTGATGGTACAGATAGTCATGGAGTTGGCCCTTATAGTAATGCCATGTCTCATGTAGTGATTCCCCAACCTGTTGTCTGAACTGAGAAATTTTATTGCCCAGTTGGGTGGTCTTACCTGGTGGGTAGTATTCCTCCAAAAATTTGTCTGCTAGCTCATCCCATGTAGTGAAGATGCCTACAGGAAATTAGTTCACCCACTCTCTAGCATCATCCTTTAAGCTTTGCTTAAACTATCACAATTTGATAGCATCAGCTGGGACACCATTGTACTTGACTTTTGAGTAATAATCTTCAAAATTTTGGATGTGCTTTGCGAGATTTTTTGACAGAGAGCCCCATAACTTATTTTGACAAACCATCTGAATAAGGCTAGTCTTGATTTCAAAGTTATTGGCATCCGCAGTTGGGTACGCAATATTAGGTCTAAGATTAGCCAGTCTATGGTGCATTTGCCTCCTCTCATTGTTAGCTGGAACATTCACTACCTATCGATCTCCCATCTTGTCCTTATATTGTTCCTTCTCCTCAAACAAAAAGTTTGTTCAATCTCTGGATCATACTCAAAAGGGGTTGGTTATCATAATGGGTAACACCTCTTATGATTCTCACTGAACTACAAAACTTAACAAAAAGGATCAAGTGTAGTGGTGAAGAACGAAAGTGTAATAAAGCTTAGTATCAAAATCAAGAAAACTATATCCAATATTAGAGATAGACTGATTTAAATCTGTCCCTGGCAACAGCACTAAAAACTTGATACGATAAATCTCTGGTCCAAAACACGTGCAAGAGAACATGATCACACAAATAATATAGTGATAACTAAGATCATCTCCATAGGGACAGAATAATCAATTCTTTAATTACCGAGTTATGACTTCCCAATATTAATCTAAGCTATCAAAATTGAGTGATTTGGTTGATAGTTCTAACATTGCGAATCATTACGTAAACCTAGGATTATCAATCATAAATTCGAATAACGATCAAAACTAAAGTAACAGAACACAGCGGATAAAATCTATGCTGCGAACTAAGGTTGTCAATCTTAATTCTAAGCATACAACATGAATCAATCACCCAATGAATAACCAAAATGATGAATGTAAAAATAACAATTAGTTACAAGATATTGAATGAAAATTTGAATTGTTGATCGTAATCTTTAAATGTAAAAGCAATCGAATGAGTCAAAATTGAATGCCTTGAGCGAAAGCTATCAAGTAGTTTATACCTAGGGTTTCAGACCTATAAATAGCCAAACTCAAAATAACTAAACATCTGAATAGAGTTCCAACTAAACAAGACATCAAAACACTTAGAATAGTCAAACACCAGCGCTTGCTAAGGAGGCAGTAATCGCTTGGTCTGAGCCTTCGTCCAACACCTAGCGCCTGCTAACCATCTAGTGACCTCTACCCTTTGTAAACTTCTTGATTCGGATCTCAACCACTCACTAACTCAAACCTCCAAACTCTCTGAACTTGGCATGTACACTTGCAAAAACACATAAAGACTCGACATAACCCCTTTCTCGATATAACACACAAAATAGACTAAACACTCAATAAAATACACTTTGAACACACACACAAATGATCAAACATACACATAAATAATAGTATGTAGACGTATGTTTACTCACGCATCAACAAGCATCCTCGAATAGGAGGACTCAAGGGACTGACTTCTCGAGACAATACAAAAGTGTCAGAGCAAGAGGAAGCAACACATGGGGTGTACTTTGGCTGGTATCATATAGCTCTCACTCATTAGATGGCTAATACCGTAGACTTAATAGATAGAGGTTCAATATACTGACTAGTCTAACCTTTGAGACAAGGTTTTCAGTAGACCATACTTGGCCTCACAACAGGAATGACAGGAGGCCAGATCATAAAGAAAAAGATTATCCTTTAATCGAAAGAGAGTTAGTATTCAGGACCTATGCAAGGGATCCTCACATTCAGAAGACAATTTTGGAGACCTATCCCCATGGGAGCCCCATGATCAATTTCTTAACCGTGATGCTAGACCTAGACCTAAAGATGCCTATCAAAGGGCACTGATGGCAGAGGTTCTCAAGGATATGGGTATAAAGACTAGGCACACCCCGTGCCCTAAGTTCACCAAGCCCTATCTTGAATATTTTGATAAGGTAGATTTTTCGAAGATGTGCTATATTCTAGATTTCAGCCAGTTATCAGGAGAAGATAATCGATCTTTTATCAAACATGTGGCAAGATTTATCTTACAATACAGAGACACAACATTTGAAGATGCACTGTGATTAAGGTAGTTTCCTATGACTTTCACCAAGACGACTTTCACTTGGTATATAAATCTCCTACCAAACTCACTAAGAAGTTCGATAGAGATGGAACAAAAGTTCCATAATCAATTCTACAAGCCTAAACCAACCATCACCATCTCACCTTTTCCCATATGCAACAGCTTAAAGGGGAGTCAGTGGAGAAGTTCCTAATTCACTTCTGGAAAGCAAAGAACAGGTGTCAAACAAACTTGTTAGAGGCAGAATTTGCCTTATTAGCTGTACATAGACTTTATTTCAATCTACGAGATAGGCTAGGGATCAAGAAGTTTTGAGATCTAGCTGATCTAATATAAAAGGCAATAGCAGTAAAATAACTCATTAATGAGAAAGATAAGATGGCTACCTCCTCCAACGGGACCTACTCATATAATGCCATGGTAAAGATAAATGACTTAGACAAAGGATATGGTTGGGAAGATGATGACATTGCTAAGGAGATAATAGGAGAAATCATCCAAGGAAAGCCATATGAGTGTAAGAACCTCATCCCAAAGAAAGTGACAGTGCCCAACGAGTTCCTACGTCAAAGAGCTCAGGGTAATCAATCTAGAAACTTTGGTGATAGCGGAAAGGAGTATTCCTTTGATGTAACTAAGGTAAAGAGATCTTTGATAATCTACTAGAGAATGGTTAGATCATCTTATCCAAAGGCTACAAGATCTTCGATGAGAAAGAGCTTAAAATGATGAAGTTTTATAAGCGGCATGCAAGCAAATCACACAACACTGCCAATTGTGTAGTTTTTTGTAACCAAGTACAATAGACTATCAAGGAAGGGTAATTAATGTTTTTAAAATCAACCAAAGCTCAAGTTTTAGCAAACATCTCCATGGTCAGCCTAGGAAGAGACCCAAAGATAAGTCAGAAGTAAGGCCAAGCACCCGTGAGTGACTTAAGAGAAGTCCTAAGAAAGAGGAGCATGCGAGATATACTCAAGGGGACAAGACTCTTGGAAGGAACATGAAATAGTTGTTAATAGACACTTAGGTTATGAAACACCTCAGAAACCCACCTTTCAAGGCAATTCAGATGCAACTCTCAGGGGGCAATTTTAGTATAACTCTCCTAGAAGGACAACTCCCCAAGGGACTTGAGGGACATGCTCAGTAGAAGACTATCCCAAAAAATGCTCGAGAGGCAAGCTCCCAATAAAGACCTTAGGGAGACTCTTGTGAAGAAAAGGGTGTGAAGGAGCCTAAAGGTAGAATTTGAGGAACGACATAAGACTGAAGTGGTGAGAAGAAGCTACCAAAGGGACAGCGAGGTCATTGGGAAAAGATACATTCAAAGTCCACATCCCTATGTGAAGATAGACTTGGATACAAAGCTTGACAGTAATGGCGAAAGAGCAGATATGCAATGATCTCCTAGGGCACTAACTCAAACTCAGAAACACTGTATTAAGAGAAGAGTCCAGGCTAAGAAATAAGTAGCTTTCGATCTTGAAAGGCTATTGGATAAAAGGAAGGCACGTATAAAAAAATAAGCTCTTTTGACCTTGCCCATCATCAGTCAATCAAAATTGGGTCACACAAGGCCAAACGCCTAAAAGGCGATCCAAGAGGAGCTATTTCTCTCTCTAACAAGAGTAGAAGACCTCAGGAAGCCAAAGGTGAGTTGCCCAAACAAATGTACAAAGATCAAGACAACATCGCCAAAGATATGCAAACTAGCCCAGTGAGAGGGCCAATAAGGAAGATATGGATACCTAGGATTAATCGAGAGGTGTCTCTCAACATACCTACACCTGAGAGAGAGACAACCACAAGATCAAGTAGTACCAAGGCTGAAACCTTGAAGGAGAAGACATTAAAACAAAGCTAGAAATTGACCAATGACATAAGGAAGGGATAAATGAGAAGTGAGAAACTTAAAATCCTTAAAAGACAAGAGATCTGAGGCATCATGATAATCAGAGTGACATGTTAAGCTAGCCCTCTAGTGGTGAGGACCAAGAACCAAGTCAAGATAAGAAGAAGTAAACCCTAAAAGACAAGGATGCTCGAAGTGGTAAAGATAAGAAGAGCAAGAGGCCATCTATGTTGGATATCAATAATGAGGAATATCAATGTTTAGAGAGCCTCAAAGATGAAGACCTAATAGAGATCCTAAGGGATAACAGTGACACCTTAGAAAAAGGTTTAGAGAAGTTGAACCTGGGTGACAATATGAGCAAGGACGACCTTAGTGGAGATGACCATAATTTTTCTGTCAACATGGTTTTTACCTTACCTACTGCATTTGGCTCTAAAGAAGGACAAGTGACCCACTTTGAATAGGATGTCATAAAAGAGAGCATGGTTGAGCTAGAAATAGGGAATAAATTACTTGTAATTGCCTACATCGAAGATCATGGCAAGGACATCACTATATCTAGGCTAACCCAGAAGATGTGTGAGCACCTGAAGCTACTTTATATCTCTACTCACATCTTCGACAGGCTAATCAAAAGGATACTTATAGACTATGGGGCCAATTATCAATCTCTTAGTATGGCTGACCCCGGCTACATAGGTACCGTATTTAGTTTACTGACCTTGGCCTTACCACTCTTAAGCCTGGCCAATTACGGCCTAAGACTCGCTATATATAACTTGGCCAACCTCGACCTTATCGTCCAATTGGTTGGTCGACTCTGGCCTAAATATCATTTTGCTTGACTTGATCACCTTGACCTTAGTCATAACTTTGTACATTAACAAATACCTGATAAAAGAGAAACAAGGAAAGCAAACTATGAAGGCAATAAAGGAGTCTTAAGCCAAGTCCACAGTCAAAATGTCAAACTTCAAAGACTTGTCCTATGATGAAAAGACCTAGCTAATATCTCAAATGCCAAGCTCACCACGAAAGTAAGTAATAGCCTCCTTCACAAGGTTGAATGCCTCCTCTAATGACTCTTTCTCACATGCATACAAGTCCTCAAGCTTCTTGAGTTTGGCTTGTGAATGAAGAGCAATGGTAGCAGATTTGGCATAAATATTAGCCTTGTAATCCCATAAGGCCTTATTTAAGACCTTCCCTTTCTTTTTCTCTTCAGCTAGCAGGACTGTGTTTTAAGACTTCTAGCCTTAACACGGGCTAACTCTACCCAGAGTCGCACTTCTTCCACTTTGCAAACTCTTTCTCATTGAGTTCATCTCTTTCTCAAGGGAAGAAAGCTCGTCATACTGAAGCTTCATGTTTTTTTGTGCCTTAACTAAGGCCCTAGCATCAGCACCAGTAGTCTGACTAAAGGTAGAGTGTGCTTTAACATACTTCTGATGGCGTTTATACTTATACACAAGCAAGAGATAAGGATACAAGGTTATATAAGTGAAAGAAAAAGACTTTGCAAAAATTACCTATCATGGAGACTAGTGAAGTCCTGGCTCAATAGGGAAGTCAACTCCTGAATTATCGCAAAAGAGATGTTAGATGCACAAGACTCAAAAAAAGTCACAGACTTGCATATGACTAAGGGTAACTCTTTCTTAGGATTAAAATTCCTTGTATCAAGAGTAGTACACATAAACTAGGTCAAGACCTCAATATGACCCCAGACCATGGAATCCTCATTAGTGTGGGACTATAATGCAAAGGAATGAGAAGTGGTCATAGCTTGTCTTGCACTTAGACCAATGACCAGCAAGGTCTCAAAATGGACCTAAGAATAATAAAGGTTAGGTAGTGCTAAATTTTAGTCAATAAGTAAAGGAGTTGTGGGGGCATACCATGTTAAACTCATCATCTGAAAAATTTATAAGAGTAGCTTTATGAATGATGGAAGAGGTAGAGGCCAAACTGGTCTTCCCTAAGACTGAAGCCAGAGGAGTCATCTCAATGGTCTCAAAAACATTTTGGGAGGTCATTGTCTCAAGAAAACCCCCTACACTAAGTGCATGCTCTTCAGGATGGGAGGAGAACACTTGTCCATGCTCAGGCCCATCAAGTAGAAAGGTAGATCCACCATGACAAAAAAGTTCCTACAAGAGGCAACAGAGGTATCAATAGGAGCAAGTGAGTCAAAAGACTAAAAGTTCTGAAATAACCAACCTCGTTCAGAGAGGAAAAGGAGTGAGTTGCACCAGATTCTTGATAGGCTGGCTTATCGGCTGTGCCTGCTTAAAGAATAAAGGTTAAAAAAGACCTTTAAACAAGTTAGTGACATACTAAAGAAAGCTTCAAACCTTTTGGGGAAGACTCAACACCGAGATTAGATCTTGAGTTAGTCTCAATGTCGAGTCCATCTTTCTCTGAACAAGCAGGAATGGCAAAAACTAAAGTCTTAAGAGACTTTACTAGACTTGACCGATCCTATTTGTGACTCACAATAGACTTGATCACTCCAGAGTTACTAGTGGCCTCAGTGTCTTTAGTCCTACATAAAGGGAAATAAAAAAGCCTACTGAGCTAAGTTGAGTTGCAAGCCTAGTACGGCAACTCGATCCACTATGGGAGGAAGCAGCTCGTGTTGCCTCCCTAAATAGAGAACGACTAGAAAACTCCTCAAGACATAAGGAAGGAGCTTACTCTCTATGCCTATTTAGCTAAGTACCACTAGTAGAACTTGGACTTCTGAACCTCCTCATACTTATGAAAAAGATAAAGAGGTAAAAAATGGATACCTTGCACCAACCTAAACTATTGAGCCACAAAATGAGGGTGATAGGGCTTGATGATCACCTTTCCCTTAATACATCCATAAACTAAGTCATGTGTAGTCAAGATGCTACTCCAGGTAGAAGCGGTAGTTATTATAGTATCTAATGATAAGAAACATGGCCAAAATTCTTCCTTCATCAGTGGTGATAACTAAAGAGTATCAGATTCTGTAAACATAAAGGAAGGAGAAGGATCCCCTAATCTTGGTACATCTTCAGCCGAATCAAAATAGTAGTCCTTATCAAAAGCTGAGAAGTAACCCCTTAAACTATTTTTAAGAGCTCGGACCTTTACCTTTGAGCGGTAAACCTAGACTCGGGCATGAATACAATAATAACCTTTGAGCTTGGTGTGGCAATATTGAATGTCGAATGATATTGATTTTATATGGAATTCATTAAATTACAGATTATAAACTTGAGCTTGGCGCAGCCATTTTTAAGGCGTAGTTAAGCCAAACTCCTTATTGAGATTGATGTGTGCCATGTTTGTATGTGTTTTATACCTTGTTTGGATGTGATTTTGCAGTTGTTAAAAGTAAGTGAATTATGTCCACCTTATGCAATTTATACCTTATTCTGGATCGTTGTGTTGGTATGGTTGAATTTGAATTTTGGACATGATTGAGTTTTCGGATTCATGATTGTGAACTTTTTGGTGTTTGACTGTTGAATGTTGATTGATGTTTTGAATAGAATTTAGATTATTGTTTGCTAATTCGAATTTATTGGGATTGAGGTCAGGGTTTTGACTTTTGAAGGTGTGTTAGATATGATTGATGTGAATGATAACATGCAGTCCCCTACCTAGTGGGCCCTGTAATTCGCACATATCGCTTAAGGGACTACTGGGTAACCCGAGATATGTGTGATCAAATGGATAGGGAGTATGTGGACTATCTGGACTCGTGGAAGGGATACCTTTCAGACTATTGAGCCTGCCTTGCAGGAATGGTAGGTATTTATCTATGCCCCATGAGGATCCTGACATGATGTGTATGGACTTTGGAGCTCCAAAAGTGAATGTGATGTGATTGTTGTGTATCTGTTTTGTGGGATCATTGTATCAGTTCTATTATATTAGTTAGTTAAGTTAGTCGGATAGGTAACCTCTGTTTCAGTTTTGAAAAGCTTGACCATGGACATGTGTTCATAACTTTGTTACAATATGATTTTGTACATGCTCAGATTTGCCAAGTTTAAATTAATGATATCTCTCTTATGCATATTCTTTTGATTGTAGAATCTTAATGTATACGATTTAATATGAAATATGTGATATAATTTGATGCATGGAGTGTGTATTTTTACCGACTTACTAAGATGTGTATTCTCATTAATGTGCACTGCTATCTCAGATGATTCAGGAGAAATTGATAGCGAGAACTAGAGGTGGGGACATGTATCGTTAGACATTTAATCCACTTTAAGACTATGTATTTTCATTTATATAAACCATTATATTTTTGGATTGAAGTTGTGATTGAAATTTTAGAACAAAAATGGCCTTACGGGGGTTTTTACTCCGTGGCAGTTGACATGCCTAATTTTTTTGGTGTGACAACTTAAATGGTATCAGAGCATTTTATAAAAGAAATACTATAAAGAAATCAAAACATCCATTCATGCATTGAGGTTGGGCGAAATACTTGGGAAAATTGCTTGAGGATTAGGGCAAGGATTCGTTAATGTTGATTTCTTATTAGATGAATATTTATTTAGTTTATTGTGTTTTAAGGTTTATGCTCTTTGTATGTTTATGAGTGTTGCCTATATATAAATGCGACAAGATTTGGTGATTACTATATATAAAATTACAATTACAATTACAATTACAATTTTGATGAGATATGTGAAGTGGATGAAAAGGACTAATTATCTACTAGTGAGTCGATTTTTTATTATGTCATGTAAATTTTTTTTTGAGATACTGTGAGTAAATATTAGATTTTAAATTCAGATAAGTTTGAATCATTTTCTTTGGTGTTGTGTACTTAAAAAAATACATATGGACTTGGTGTTTGTACTATAGAGATAGGTTTGGCTTCCACATGATTATAATAGTTCACCCTTATTATGCTCGAATATAATACATATGAGTTAAATTTACTATACATAAAATAGGTTTATACGTCTATATTGGTTTCAAGGTTATCTTAAGTTTTATTATATACTTTTTTTTAATTTCGGATGTAGGGGATATTTTTTATTTTGTTCTTGTGATTTTACGATCTTAAATTGCATGGTATAATTCACTATTCTATTATAGGTATAATTAGTTGTATGTTGTAAGGTGATCTAGTCGTATATGCATTGTTGACTTTGATGTAATACTTTTCCTTAAATTAAATTTTTGTAGAAAAAAAGTAATATAGTCGATCAACCCCCTCAATAGCGAGGAAAATATTATAAATTATTTGGTGTAGATAGTAACTATACATTACATTAAACCTGATATGAAGTTGGGTAGTGAAGTTGGTTACTAACTTATTCTTTTGCTTCATTGATGTCCTACTTTGTCTTTGTTATCATTTATTTGATATTACTAATTTGTGTATGATCTTGTTTATATATAATTCATTTAAATGTGGATTGTTGATGATGTTGTTCAGGGTCGATTGTGTCGAGTTTTTGTTGTAGATTTTAATTAATAAATGAAAATTCTTGGGGTTAAAAGTGAGACTAAGATAGCGTGTCTTTGTTAACTATTGTCGAGTGTTCCACATGGCTTAAAGAAAGAGTGAGAGACAAAGTTATAAGAGCAGAAAAATCCACCAACCATATGTATGTATTTTTATATTAATGTCTTGCATGAATTCTGAACTTTTAAGGGTTTACATGATATCTTAATGATCTAATTTAGTTGAAAAGTCAATTTTTGTTCTGTTTTATATTGTGTTGTGTATCTATGTTTATCATTAATTTTAATTTAACTACTTATATTGATTCGTAAGTTGGTTTTGATTTTCCTTCGCTCGCTCCCCTGTGATCGATTTTGAACATTACAATCTCTATTTGATTTGATGCTCCTAATTGCTCTTTTTTTAATATTTCTTTCTCCTTGCTTTTACTTAGGGATCTGATTATTGGGTTTCAGTATGAAATTGAATCGGATTAGAGAAATGAGTTAGCTCTTGGATCGTAAATGTAAACGATATTTCTTTTCCTTGTTGTTAGGTTGGGTATTAAATAATATTTTAGATTCTGAGAGAAAGTCCCAATAGAGCTCATATATTTTCCAATTGTTTTTTACTACAAGGTAATTTTGAAGTGCAAGTATTTAAATAGTCATAATTAAATCTAGTTATCCCGTGGATTGTCCCGTATAGTCATTGAATACTCATTCTTAAACCATATATTTGTGGCACTGTTATATTTTAGTTCAACTATAAAGTAGTTCTCATCTTACTAATATTCCTCCATGAACTAACTTGTTTCGAGATTCAGATTTATATCTCATATATGTTAATTGCAATTTGACTAAAATAGACTAGAGGATGGTTGATGAGATATATTTTGGATTTCATGACAAACCCATCTTGGTATAGCTTGCTGAAATTTATTTTTTTTCTTCTTCTTCTCCTTTTGGGTGTTATGGAACCAAGAGTGAGATCTTAGATTGAGTCTACTGGTGTCATAGCTTAATTGAGATCAAACTTTGTCATGTTTCATGTCTTATTATATATAGAGTTATAAGATCGATTATAGTTCGCCTTTGTTTGTGAAGAAGAAAAATACTTGCTTCTGTGAGCTATGGCTTAGGGACAATTTAGGTGTGGCTCAAAATGTATTACATAAGTCTACACTTAAACTTTGAACCACATGAATTATACTATAAAATTAGAAAGGCTTACCCGAATGAAAGAGGAAGGTGTTGATGCTAGGACACCAATAATGAAGGAGTGCTGCGAGCAGTGGGAAGCAAAGCTTGAAGTCCGAGTGGAGAACTTGACTAGTGAGGTGACACTAACATCAGATCAAGCTACCTCATGTAACTTAACCAACCAGCTATACCAACAGTTGTAGGGGTTAGAACGGGTAGACCACTGATACTTGCCTTTGACCCAGTCACTCAGGTCTATCTCCTTGCCTTTGAAGAGTGGAGCATCCTTTGGATGAATGGCAAGAAGACCTTTGTCATCCAAGCGTGTGACATCGCAGACTACAGGACTAAAGATAAAGCTCCCTCGCCTTCCACAAGACCCTGAGACATGGTTATCATCCCTTAGACGAGCATTATATAAGAGGGTAGTATTGATAACCTCCCCATACTCCTCTTCTACTGAGTGAATCTTAGTCACGAAGTCCTCCATCATAGTTTAAGACGCCTGCAAGAAGGAAAAAAAGGGTTAAATAAGCCTAGCAAATTTGGTCTTTACAAGGTCGGGCAATAACTTCGCAAGAACAAAGGATGAATGGAGCAATTACACTCGCTAAATCCAAGGGCCGAAGACTCATATTTGTAACGACTCTCAATCTAATCCAACAAAATTGACCCTTGTTTAAGAAGGGGTACTCGACCGAAGTGCTCGAAAGAGGGGCAAAGGAGGTTAACCATGTTCACCCATTTGAGGGGTCAAAGACCCATGCTCATAAAAGGACAACACTACTCTTACTAAGAGGAGTCGACTGAAAATCCCTCATCTATGGTAGGCAAATTGAAGATCTCACGTGTATAAATGGCAAAAGGAGCAAATATACTCACATAATCAAAGGGTTAAAGACTCACATTATCAAAAAACTTTGGCACGATCCTTGCCCTAGCAAGGATGGTCGGCTGAGGGTCTTAGGAGAGGTGTCAAGTGCACTAAGTTGCCTATCCAAAGGTTGAAAAATCCATGCCTAAGAGGAGGCATGACATGACTCTCACCGAACAAGGCTTAAAGGATTAGCTTGCTTATAACACCCTCAAGCATGAACACGATTCAACCTCACTCATCAAAGACCAAAACTCCACAAGTTTACTCAATTCCAAGCTATAAATAGGATAGATGTATTTCATCAAACACTTGGTGGGCAACCACTAAAAAACGACAAGCTAGGCATACCTTCCTAGAGCAAGAGTACAAATCTATAAGGGAGCAAGGAAGATGAACACTAGCTACTAAGAGAAGCCCTAGGTGAAGTAGAGAGTGCACACCCAAAAGAAGAGAGCTGAGGGAGGAGAGTAGAAGCTCGGCTAGCCAAGAGGAGGAGATGACATAGCTGACTTCGACCCTCGGTCAACAAAGGAGATGGCCTCTATTTCACCAATATGTGTAGTTCTCCAGGATTAAATAGATCCTTCCGAGTTCAAATGAACACGGGTAATCAATGAAGGATAAATTTCTTATATAGTAAATATTCAAAGGGCCAAATAAATATGGGCATTTATACAATTTAAATGTGTAACATATGATTTATTTTAGGGATAATTCCATAATTTAAGCATCTTTACTAAAGACTCCATATTTAGTAAAAAAATAAATTAAAACTCTATATTTTTTGTATCCCCAGACTTTTCAAAATTGGCTCGTGAGAATCCAGACTTTTTGATTCCTAAATTCATTAAAGATGCTTAAAGACACATGAGAAAAGTTTCAGCTCAATTAGACAAATTTTCTATTTTATATGATTTTACAAAATTTTGACACGTTGGAAAATAAAAAAATACTTATGTGCCTCCAAAATTTCTAAAATATTTTACATAAATCATGTATATTTTTAGAATGCTTCATGAAAAATTTCAGCTCAATACAAATTACAATTGTGTTTCAATTTATTTTTTTACTTTTTAAAGGAAAATGGTATTTTAGTAATCTTAGGTCCATTTTCGTAGGAGAAAAGAGCTGATTCCGGTAACAGGGGTTAAATAATACCCTTTTCACAAACTAGAGGGGCTAAATAATAAAAAAAACTAGAGGGGTTGAATCACTAATTTTCGCAAACCCGAGGGGCCTGAGGAGAATTATCCCTTTATTTTATGCAATAAATTTAGAATACCATGAATTTAGAAATAAATCATGAAGGTTACTAAACCTTAAAAAAATTAATGATTTTTCTCAAATAAATGGTCATTTATAATTTGGAGTTTAATGTGGATTATTACAATTTTGTAACATCTCACATTAATCATACAAATTATTTATGCCCATTAATACACCATTTGAATTATCATTTTACTCACACATAATTGCTCCATTTTTCCAACAGACAATATCATCGGCAGAGGAAAATAATAATACATATCACAATAAAGTATCGACATTAAAAAGAACACAGTAGTATGCTTGTTAATTACCATCATAGAGACAATATTTGTCGAGGCGACAAGTGAACGAAAAACCTACCAACCATTGTTTTTAAAAACGCAGTCCAATCGACAGTCCGACTTGTCGAACTACAAGACAAATAGTAAACCGAGTCAAAAATTAGGATACGTATGTTTACCTAACGGACCAAATTTTTTTCACTTGGACCAATCAATCGGACCGAAAAATTATACATGAAAAATTCGGTCTGTGAGGTTAATAAAACCAACCTAAAATGTACCCAAACAAACCCGATCCATTTACTAAAAAGTAAAAACCTACAAAAACAAACACTCACATCCGCCATTGTTGCACCGTCTTCATTGACCTCGTCTTGACACTAGCGAGAGGAAGCCTTCAAGAGGTTGCCGTCGAGAGGAAGTCGTCGACCCCAAAATCCCAAATCACCAGTGTCGACAGCAAGCCGTCAAGAGCTGCTTCGTCCTAATGCCATCGAGAGATCGCCGTGGAGAGGTTGTCGTTAAGAGGAAGTCATCGCGAAGAAGCCGAGGTCCGAGCACGCTATCTGTAGCATGCCATCCGAGCATGTCGTCCGCATTTGAAGGAGACAAAGGTTAGTAGACATCCCCGAGATTGCCCGAATTATGTTAGCCGAGGTCCTTCGGTGTATGAGCTTATTTTAAGTAAGGATACTTGGTGGGATTGATCGAGTGGGATTGATCGGCGTTTGAAAGTTTGAAAGTTTTAGTAGGTCCTTCGGTAAAAGTTTGATACTTTCTGGGATTGATCGGCTGCGGCTGCTTTTGGTTGGACATGATCGGCTACTTTTGGTTTTGACTTAGAGTCGTAGAGATTGGTTGGACATTTTTGTTAGAGGCTGATTTTGATCAGATGAAAGTTTGGAACTTTGATACTTGCTGGGATTAAAAGTTTGATACTTGATTCTTAATAGGTTATTCTTGTTTAATTCGGAAGCTACTGATCTTGATTTTGAAGCTGAGATGCCGACACAATTAAGCGTCGCTCCAAATATGAGAGTTTGGGAAGATTTCAATCTAATTGGACTTTTATAAAAAAACTATTATTGGTGAAGGAATCTATAAGTTCAAGTAACACTTGATGGGAATTAAATGGAAGGTTGGGATGTGCAAGAAGGTTGCAAATGATGTAAGAGAAAAATTGATTAGTAAACATGTTGAGAGTAAGTTGGGAAGCTTTGAGACTATGAATTGTGAGAAAGTTACAATGTTAATTCCTAAAAAAAGAGATATTGATGCGAGTATGCTAGGGGTGAACATTCGGGATATCTCGATCCCAAAATCTTGAATTCTGAATATTCCGAATACCAAACGCCAAAAAAAGTCATCCCGATCCCTTACTGAAAAAATTTCAGGATAATCCCGAAATTCCCGAAAATACCAAAATTTTAATAAAAATTTGACTTGGTTTCATAAAATTAAAGTTATAGTCTAACTAAAAAAATAATCCCGAAAATACATACGATTACATGAACAAAAGTTCTTCCAATACGTTTAGCAATTCCATTTCCCCAGGATGTGAGGTTTCTGAAAGAGAGATTTGACGAGGGTGTTCCGCTGAGCAAATCCTTGGTTCATCTCTTAAAAGCACACCACCCAATTTTGCTTCGGACAAGTCTGAGAAATCCAACAGCCCTAAATTCTCAAGTTTGGCATTCTATGTTGCTTCTGTTAATGAAGATGTTGAGCCACTAAGGTCAACACGAGGAAAGGGTCATTAATTGCTACACAAACGTATTGGAAGATGGATGAGAAATCTTTGGGCAGATGGTATAGTGGGCTGGGCTGTTAATATATATATATATATGTGGAAAATTACAATTTAGTACTCAGTATTTTGATATTTTGGTAAAATTCCAAAATACCAAAATTTCCAAAATTTTTGAAAAATCTCTGCCGAATAAAATCCAGATCCCGAAAATCTTGATCCCAAAATCTCGAATACCAAAAAAAATTAAAATTCCTAAAATACCGATCCCATTTGCACACCCCTAGAGTATGCAAAGTTTTTTATGTATGTAGTTAGTGATCAGGCTCAACCAAGTATTAAGACTGCATTGCAATGTAACGAAAGATAACTTTATTCTGAGTTGGCTTGGGTAATGTGGTATTATGATGTCGGAATTTTGATGAATGGTTGTAAATTGCTCTTTTTCAGATATATATTAACAAGAATATTGACATGGGATTTGGATATAAGCATCTATCATATCATCAACTCGTGTTAAGTTATTGAGAGATGCTAAAAATTATGTTGAATTGATTATTGAGAATTATAGGAAAAGTTGGAAGAATACGGTGTGTACAATTGGATTGATACTAGACAAAGGTCATTGATTAATTTTTTAGTCTCTTGTCCAAAAGGGATTACATTTGTGAGGTCTATGGATGCTTTAGATTTTGTTTCAGATGTTAACCTATTTTTTGAGATTGTTGAGTGGGCGGGTATTGAAAATATTGTTCAAATTATGACTGACAATGGAGCAAACTACAAGTCAGCAGATAGAAAGTTGAATGACAAGTATCAGACCATTTTTTTGGTATCCATATGGTGCACATTGCGTCAACGTGATTTTGAGGAAAATTTGTGAAATGTTGTTGATGAAAAAGATAGATGTTGCGGCTTCTAAGATTATAATCTTTTTGTACAGTCATAATGTCACTTTGAGCTGGTTGAGGAAATGTCCAAGTTAGAATGAGATTTTTAGACCTGAAATAAGTTGGGAGAATGAAGATTGTACAATTGCAAATATGATGTTCAAGACCCATTGCCTTCTATTATTGGAACGAGTTGGAAGAATGAAGATTGGCTAACATCGCCACGAGAAGAATCCTAATATATGGATAATTTGGTGTGATTGTTGTCATTGGAACGAGTTGAGAGAATTTGGTGTGATTGATGTTTGTTGGATATTTGTATGGATATTTGTTGTTTTGATTTATGGATGGATGGATGTATGGATGTAAGGACTACAAAATTTTGATGTTTTGATTTATTTGTATTCAGCACTTTGAGATTCGAGATTTGATCACCACGTATAAATAATCTATTTTCTTCTTTATATGCAAAATTTGGTCTGACTGATCTTCCTGGTGATTGTCCAAAAAATTAGGCCAATTTCTGAGTCGGTTTCGAAAACATTGCTACCAACTCCAATGAGTGAAGAATCGATAATATTATATCAAACTAGTAAAAAAGTTACCAAAAAGAGCACCAAAAGGAAAAAAGCCATTAATTGTAAGTGATTATATGTTTTTACACATTTAGATGCATCGAATATTGTCTATGAAAGTGATCATGTTGTTACACAAGAGAGGTTAGCCCTCGAAAAACAAAAAGAAGAAAATAAAAATTAGCGAGATGCAAAGAAGATTATTACCCTAAAATATCTATTGAATGTATCAATATTGCAAACCTTGTTATATTTGTCATCACACATGGAACAAACAAAATAAATATCAGGTATTTAAAATTTTGTGTTATGTTTGGATATACTGAAAGACCAATTTTGTAAAATTGATCAATAATTAATTTGATTTGGACTTTTATAATTTTTCTATGAAAGGTAGTTTTGTATTTAACGAAATTCCAAACATTTGTCAAACTATATCTCTACTATTATTGAGAAGAGGTATCAAAATGACATTATTAAAGAAACAAAAGAATTTGAAAGTAACAAGTTGCTCATTCAATAGGTTACTTTAAATCTTAAAATACACAATAAAAAGAATTATCTTTTAAATAGAAAAAAATTATAAGCATGCTTGTGGTTGCATTATTCCATAACAAGGACTTCAGATGATGGTAGCGATGAGGTAAAATTACCTAAATAATGAGTGAGAATTGCCTGACATAGTATTAAGGACATTATGACCAGACATAGCAGGCGGCATCATGCTCCGTTGTGGCACGAGGCAGACAGAATTAGCAGGGCATCAAGCCCCATCTAACATAGGTGCACTCCCACATGTCAGTAGGGCATAGAACGCCTGGATGATCTAAGTGGTTTTTTTTATGCTACATGGGTTTTATTTTAATTTTTTTGGAAAAAAAATCCCATAAAAGTTTTAAAATATTTTTGTACCATTTTGCACTATTTTATTTGAACAATTTTTTATATTTGTTAATAATTTTATAAAATTATTAATATTGAATAATCCAATTGTTGTGGTTCAAAAATTTGTAAAATTTATATGACAAAGAATCGTTTTAAAATTCTATAAATAGAGGTCATTCTCTTTTCATTTTTTCTCTTCAATTCACCATCATTCCTTTCATCTTTTATAATCATTTATTATATTTTTCTTATTATGTATCCTATTTACCAAACTTCTAAATCTAATTATGATTCTAGTTCAGTTTCAGAGGTCAGTTCTAATAAATTTTTTAGTAAACATTTTATATTAATGACAAACCTAAGACGAAGTCGATCTTCGATTTTATGAGAGTATTTTGAAGAAAAAGTATAGAGTCGTTCTCAGCAAAAGCATTCTACTCCATATCAAAGGCATACTACCAATAGGGAGAGGGAGTTGGTGATGAGCGCTTGGTAAATGACTATTATACAGACACACAAATATATAATGATGATTTTTGGAGCAAGTTTTACATGCAAAGACCTTTTTCCCTTCGAATGATAAGAGACGGTGCCTGTTAATCCATAATTTCAGCAAAAAAAATGTAACTGGTAATCTTAGGCTGTCAACATTACAAAAATTTTCCATAATAATGAGAGTTCTCGTCTATGGGACAATAGCTAATGTTGTAAAAAAATATTTGAAAATTGGTAAAACTATAATAAGGGTAGCTCTAAAGAAGTTTGTAAAAGATGTCATGTCTTACATTGGTATAAAGTATTTGAGAAAGTCAATGAATAAGATCTGACAAGACTACTATATGTAAGAGAACTACGTGGATGCTCAGGCATGAGAGGCAACATATATTACATGCACTGGGAATAAAAAAATTGTCCATCCGCATGGGCTGGACAATATGCTAGAATAAGTAGGAAGAAAACAATCATTTTGAAAGTGGTTGCTTTATATGATCTATGGATATGGCAAGCCTTCTTTGGAATACTAGGTTTGTGTAATATGAATGTCTTGCAAAGGTCTCATATTTTCACTTATGTATTTGAAGACCAAGTATTCAAAGTAAGCTACACCATTAATGGCACCAATAGAGAGCTACCTTATTATCTTATTGATGAGATTTAACCACAATGTCCTACCTTTGTTAAGTTAGTTACAGCTCTGACAACTCAGAAGCTCAGGATGTTTGCTAAATATCAAGAAGGAATTAGAAGGGATGTGGATAGATTATTTGGAGTTCTTTAAGCTCATTTTGCATTCATAAAAAATCCATATCTTATGTGGGATCATACATTCATTAGAAAAGTTATAATAGCATGTATCATATTGCATAATATGAAAGTGCAAGATGAACAAGTTGGATATGACCTTCAACCACTGAAAAAATTTCTCAACAACAGACTCAACTCCTGTAGCAGCACCGATAATTATGCATACTCTATTGAACACATCATATCATTAACAAACTTTATGGAGACTAATACATAAGTTCATAATAGAGAAACTCATATAGCTCTAAGAAAAGACTTGATTGGGTATATTTGATAAAATTTGATAGTCATAGTTAATTATGTAATCATTGTAATTATTTATGAATTTTTTAATTTTGTTGTTAATTATGTAATTTGCAATTATTTATGATTTTTTAATTTTGTAGTTAATTATATAATTTAGAATGTCATGTATTTAGCAAAGTAGTTATTTTTTTCTTCGAAATTAAGATTAAGATTTTCAAATTTGTCCAAAATTATATTCTACTTTAATCTACTTAGTTGTATTAAAAAAGAAAACATAGTTGATGTCGAAGTACTGTAGCGAAGGCATGTCCCCAACTACCGTGGGAAAAAATTGAGTGTAGGATCACGAGCTCACATGGATATGTGCAGTTAGGGCATACCCCAAATTGTTGTACGTGGCCTTAGTAGGACCAGATTTAGTAATATAAATTATTATACAGTACCATACTATACAATGAATTTATTTAATCATAATTGTTCAAACTATTTGATTATATATTCTAATTTATTTGATCAAATTATCTGCATGAAACCATTAAAATAAACATAAACGAACCATTTAAATGTTTGCGTCTATTTGAATGAAATCATTAAAAGTATATACTCAAATTATCCATATGAAATCATTCAAACATACATAAGTATCTCATTCATTATAACTAAATAATCTATTTCAATGTTACATGACCAAATCCACTCTTGTTTGTTATGTATCCACGATGCATCGTGTCTCCCTCTCTCCTCCTTTTATCGCTTGTTTCTTGAATTGACTATTTCTTTTTTTTTGAAACAAAGAAGGCAATATATAGATTAAGGCGGAAAGTCTGCAAACATAAGATCCCTAACAGCATGGGGAGGACAGGTCTTCCAATTAACCAGAAGAGTATGTAAACGACACATCTTGCTCAAACAATCAGCTAGACCATTGTTTGAGCGAGGTGTATAGCCCAACTTACAAAGAGGGAGACTAGCAAGAGAAGTACGAAGTTTATTAACGAGAAATTCAACATGCCAATCGACAAAAGGGTAAGGATCATTGAGAAAGGCAAGAGCATTTAAGCAATCGGTCTCAATGATGGAATTCGAGTTAGGCGACTCGGCTCTGACAAACTCCGTGGCCAACTTGATTGCTTTCAATTCTGCTTTGAGAGGAAAAGTAGCAAGGAACTCAGCTGTGATGCTTCCGATGATGAGGCCAAAATGGTTACGAGCAACTGCTGCACCTCCAGATAAAGAGGACGTCTTGGTTCAAGAGGCATCGCAGTTGACCTTCATGGTGTCTTCGTCCGGAGGAGACCACGAAGGTTGTTGATTCAAAATGGTGTTCTGGTCTGCAGCATCCTTGCTACTGACCCGCAGGTATTCAAAACAACCATTACAAGCTGCAATGATAGTTTTGATAAGGTTCAAATAAGCAGCGTTAAAACTAAAAGCATTACAGGTCTTCCAGATGTGCCAACAAAGGTAAATGGCAAGAGAAATCAAGTAGTCATTGTCAGGATTAGTAAACATGTTAAAGAGGTCAGCAACCTAGTGGCCGAAAGAGGCATGAACCCAAAACTGAAATTGTTGACCAAAAATACTCGCAAACCAGGAGGCTCTAGTATGACTACAATCAAAAAGCATATGGCACACCGACTCACTATTCTTGGAACATAAAGAGCAGCTAGGAGAGGGAAAGAGGTGTCTCCTGTGTAGGCATTCGGCAACTGGGAGACAATTCTTTGTGGCACGCCAAACAAAATTTTGGACTTTTGGGTGCACCTTGAGCTTCCAAATCTTTTGCCAAATACTGAGGTCGAAAGGGGCCGCACTTGACCCAGCCAAGCTGCTCAAAGCATGGATAATTAGAGGATTCTTGAGCAGTTGGTAACCTTTCTTGACAGTGAAGATTCTGGATTTATTATGTTTCCACAAAATTTTATCCGGAGTGTCTTCACTGCCGAAAGAGAGTAGTGAAATGGCCTGCTTTTCCGAATCAGAGAACAAGTTTTGTATCAAGTTCCACCTCCAACTCCTGGTTTCAAAGCATATAAGGTCCAAAACCTTCTCCAAATTGGTATTAGGAGGAGGGATGGACTGAATCCTTGCTGTAAGGAGGGACGGGAGCCATGGATCAGTCCATATGTTGGCTTGGGAGCCATTACCAATACGAGAGAAAAGGCCCTCAGAAAGAGCATTCCTACCCACGATGAGACTCGACCAAATCCAAGAGGGGCGACTCCCTTTTTGAATGTCCATGAAAGTTGAGTTATGGAAGTATCGCCCTTTCAAGATCTTAAAGCAGAGGGAGGATTAGTTGGTTGGTCATAAGCCTCCAAGCTTGTTTAGCAAGGAGGGCAATATTGAAAATCTTGAGGTCTTTGAAACCAAGCCCACCAGATTTTTTAGAGCATGAAAGCTTTTCCCAACTAATCTAGTGAGTTTTCTTAGAATCCAAATCCCCAGACCACAAAAAGTTGGCCAAGATGCTATTAAGCTTATTGCAAAAGGTAGTTGGAAACAACATAACTTGTATCATGTAAGAGGGGATCGAGGAGAGAACAGATTTAATGAGCACCTCCCTACCAGCCATAGTGAGGAGTTTCTGCTTCCAACTCATAGCTTTGGATTTGAAACGGTCCAAAATAAATTTTAGGGCCTCGGATTTCGATCTCCCCCAAAAGGACGGGAGACCAAGGTACTTGTCATCCACTGACATTTTGACCATACCAAGAATGTCACAACTCGTCGCGATGTTCTCCTCGCATTCATTCTTGAAAAAGCAAATACTGAACTTATGGAAATTAATTTCCTATCCCGAGGCAAGGGTGAAATTTGAGAGGAGGTGTTTCATGGCCCAAGCTTCCTCAACGGAGGCCTTACCAAATAGAAGAGTGTCGTCGGTAAAAAGAATATGAGTGATAGAGGGACAGCGCCTATTGAGAGGGAACCCCTTAATCACATTCTCATCGTGTTCTTTCCTCATAAAGTGGGCCAAAGTGTCGGAGATGAAAAGGAAAAGGAAAGGTGACAACGGGTCGCCTTGCTGAATTCCTCTCGACGAATTAAAGCAGGTAAGGGGCTACCCATTAAAGAGGACTTGGTATGAGGTAGTATTGATGCAACTCATGACACATGCCACCCATTTAGGAGGGAAACCAAGTTTGATCATGACACTCTCCAAAAAGGACCAGTTCACCAAGTCATAAGCTTTCTTAAGATCTAACTTAATGGCCATAGAGAGTTGATTCCTCCTTTGATCTGTACGAAGGCACTGGAAAGCGTCATGGGCTATAATGATGTTATCCTATATACTCCAGTTTCGCAAGAAAGCCCCTTGCCCTTCCAAGATAAGAGTTTCCATGTAAGGCCGTAATTTGTTTGCCAAAATCTTGGAGTAGATTTTGTACGCAAAATTACAAAGCCCGATAGTTCTGAAATCATGGACCAAACAAAGGGATTGTTTCTTTGGAATAAGGGCAATATAAGTCTTGTTTAGGTCCCGAGGGACCTCAGCTATCCCAAACATATTGGAAATGAGGGCAAAAAGGTCATTACCAACCAGATCCCAGTACTTCTGATAGAAGGTGCCAGGGAAGCCATCAGGGCCCAGAGATCTATTGCTACCCAATTCAAAAGTAGCACCTTTGACCTCCTCAAGAGAGATGTCCTTCAGCAGGTTTTCAGCCATTGTAGAAGTAACTAGATGGGGGATACAATCGATGATGTGAGAGGGATCAGTAGTTGTCCCACTCGTGTAAAGAGATTAGAAATGAGACTGTATCATGTTCATCAAGGACCGCTCATCATCAATCCAAACCCCAACCTCATCAATGAGCTTGACGATTTGGTTGTATCGGTCGCATAGAAAAAAGAGGTATTATTGTCACTGCATTGTAGCCACTTAACCCTTGACCTTTAGTGCCAGTAGAGTTCTTACTGGTTATAAAGAGTGGTAAGCTCTTTTTTGATGTCCATCTCAAGGGTTTTGCAGTTACGAGCATGATCAGAAGCCTGAATTGGCCAAGGAGCAAGGTGAGTTGCTCGATCTGCCCACGCCTATTCTTGGAGCGATTTTTATTCCACACAGCTAGGCTGAAAGAGCACTAGTGACTCTTCTGTTGGAAAATAGTAGGAGCGGGGCCGATGGCAGGGAGAGTCTAGGAGTTATTCACAACCTCCTTACAACCCGGCTCAAGGGTCCAAAAATTTTCAAAGTGGAAAGGTCGCTTCAGAGCTTTAGAAAAATTTGTATTAAGCAGGAGGAAAGTATGGTCAGACCCGAGGGAGATTGGGCCGTGAATGACTTGTGTGTTAGGGAACAAGTTCGGCCAGTCAATGTTACAAAGAGCCCGATCCAATCTTTGCAAGATGTTGGCCTCGTCAAAACGACCATTGGACCAGGTAAAGGGGTTGCCTTTATATCCAAGATCAAAGAGGTGACCAACTTGCATAAAGTCATGGAGGAGATTCATCTGCCACTGACTGGGAATATTGCCCCAAGTCTTTTATTGCAGGAGAAGATGAGATTTAAGTCGCCAATACACAACCAGGGAAGGGAGGTAGTCGAACAGATGCTATTATAGCCCTTCCAAAAACACCTCTTCTTGGTCGAGTCAGGTTCACATAGACAAACGAGATTAACCAAGTAATACCTAGCTTCGGATCAAAACACCGGGTTTCGATCAAATTCTTAGAACAATTAAGGACCTCAATATCAAGACAATCGTTCCACCATAAAGCCAAGCCACCAGATTTGCCAACAGGATTCACATAGCAACAATTCAAAAAACGACAACTACGCCTAATCTTTTCAAGCTTCACTCTCTTCTGTCATGTTTCCATGAGAAAGACTATTTACAGAGAGTGCTTGCGGACCAGTCCCTTAAGGACTTGAACTGTTAGAGATTGGCCTAATCCCTGACAGTTCCAAGCTAGAGCAATCATTGAGAATCAGGTGACAGACTAACTGTCACCTGGGAAAGAAGAGGGCAGAATATACCTGAAATGGAGGTTGTCGCAGTCTGGGGAGTGGGGACAGAGGAGGCCTTCGGTTCCTGCACTTCCTTCTTGGGGGCACTCAGGTCTTCAATCTCCTCCAGAATCGCCCCTTTGTTACGATGAGGGTGGACCTTCTTGGTGAGATATTTTGGTGTGGCTGAGTCCTAACCTCCTCCAGACTCTGCATGGAAAATAGGGACACTACCCAAAACTAGAGAGGAGAAAAGACCTGCTGGTAACTCAGAAGGAGGACCGGAGACGTAGCCAGCCTTGGATCTTTTCCCGGGGTTCTGCTGGTTAGAGTAAAGTAAGACCTTTCTCTTCTGGAGAACAGGCTCACTTCCCATAGGGAGAGGGTCTTTGGCCTCATCTTTACGCCTTAAATGGGCTTTCCTCAGTTTAGTGACCCTTCCAGTTATGATTGAAGAGGGAAGGACTCTAGTCAGTTGGGCTTTTGGCCCCAGGCCCATTCCAAGGGGATTAACAGTAACTGGGACTAAGGGCCCCTCATTACTTTTGAGAGTGCTGGTACTTCCATCCGTTAGGATTGAAAAAGAACGAGCATTGGGAAGGGGAGCCCTGGGAGAAGAGTCGTTGTCAAGAGCCAGAGGGGCAGGGATGGGCGTCCCATCCCAATTTAGCAATCATAGCACTTTTCAGGTCAGAGGGGGCTATCTCGATAAGACAGTCAGTGATGTTTTGGATGTCTGCCAACTTTCCATCAGAGGAGTCCCCAAAGTCTAATTTTTTTGGCCAGAGAGGGGACACCGGTTCCAGATGGCCAATAAACCGGCAGCTCTTTCCCTGAGACCTAGGTTGAGATTAGGGGAGTTATTTACCAAGACCATCCAGGAACTATCCCCACTGGATCCATGACCTAAGTCCTTCCTCGAGTCTGAGAGAAAGTCGGGGGCCAGAGTTTTGACCATAGGGTGTTTCGGCTTGACCAGGGAGCCCCTATAAGGATTGTGAGTCTCAGCTTTCATCCATTTCCTGAGAGGAAGCAAGTCAACATCCAGTTGCCTCAAGTGATTAATCCTTTCAGTCTCTAGAGAGCAAGCCTGGTTTTGATGCCCCAGTCGGCCACAAAAGAAACAGAATTCTAGCAACCTCTCATATTTGAAGAAAATCTGCCAGAACCCACTTTCATTCTTGGGGATGCGAAATCCAGCTGGGAGAGGTGCATCCACATCTACTGAGACTTTGATGCGCAGGAAAGCTTCCCTCCCAGGGGAGGAAAGAGCAATTTCATCACAGTGAATCAGCCCAGCGAACATATTTCCTACGGGAAGAGCAGTAGATCTATTGATCCTATTTCTAGGTAGACCATGGACCTGGACAAAGAAATCTGACCACGCAAACTCTATCTAATTCTAGGGAATGTCCAGGTTCCATTCTTTTAGAATTAGGTGGTGATCGGCCACCGACTAGGGAACATTATCAATGGCTAGCTTCTTATCCCTCAAGGACTTGAAGGAGAAAGAGAAGATATTCAGATAAAGCTCACCAACTTCTAGTTCCGCAAGAGGGACCCCCCACAATTTTGAGATGCTAGATCTGACAGAGTGGGTCTTGAAAACCTTTGACGTGAGGAGCTTACCGACCAGCACAAAATCAGAGGGGGATGGGGGGCACCAATTTCGGAGGTTAACTCGATGGTAGGTCCCTATTTAAGTTGCTCTGTCTCCAAAGCATTCAAGTTCTCACCTTCAATAAGTGCGGTGGTTGGTGTTGTAGTCATTGCAAAGGGAGAAAAAGCGATGGAAAGTAGTTGGGGATAATATTAATGGGGGGAAAGACCTAGGAACAGGTCAGGCAAGATTCAAGATCAAAGATCTTGGGAGGAAGGAGAGAGGGCTCTACAGAGAGAGAGGTGAATTGACTATTTCAATGTTGCATGAATTTGTACTCAAAATTGATTAATTAAGATCATAGATACTTTAACTCTTCGATTCAGACCACAAAAAATCAAAATCGTGTACTTGGATAGATAATGAGTTACAAATTAGTGAATAGGTTTAATTTTTAGCATTTTCAGAGAAGGATTCAGCAGAAAAGAGAGGAGAAGAAAAAAATTTTAAAACTTGAGGGGCTACTAGAGAGATTTGATTATTCAAGTAAAAGGAATAAAGAGGGAGCTGCATTTCATACAAAATCAATTTTCTTATATAATATGAAATAGAGTTTTTGTAAAAAATCAAAAATTATCAAACAAATGAAATTTTTTTCCATGCGAGCCGATATTACATTACCAAAATGTTGATATTACAAAATATAAAAAATAAGAAAATATACATGTCTAGAAGTTTTTTTGCAAAAATCCAAATATCATAGGACCAAAGTGAAAAAACCAAATATCATAGGACCAAATAGTAGAAAATTAGGGAGCAATATACGTGTATTTGAAACAACAAGTCATTTTCTTATTTCGAAAGATTCAGAATCCAACTCCACATAAAAAGTGTTTGAAAATACAATGAACAAATTACCTTCAGGTTGTTGAACTCTGTAGTCATTTTTAGTGGGCTTCTTGATATAAAAAATTATTTTGCGGTATATGTACTAGTTAGGTGAAAAAAACCGTGAGAGTCCAGATTGATCTCGTGATGGCTTTAGAGACTCACTCCAATGTTAGCTTAACTATGAGTAATTAAAGATGGTCGGAGCCAGACTACTTCTACCTAAACTACTGCCTAGACTAAAGCTGGAGCTTGATAAACTTGAGTCAATTTGTGTGTGGTTGATATTGGATGTCTTTTGCCTTCCTTAGGTGTCCTTTATATAAGCGTAGTACTCCATCTCTTATTTGCATTCAAACTCCTTCAACACCCATCTTGATGATGTTATCTTTATCAGAGCAGAATCTTTATCATAAGTTCACTAGGACTTATCTTCTCTGGCTAATTCGGAGTCCGAGTTTATCGCTTTGTCTCTTGGGAGACCGATTGTGCATGGTTTCTTAATATGGTTTGTCAACATCCGAGAACTTCTCAAGGTCCTTGACCCTTCCCTAGGTGAATGTGATTTAGCCCTTTGCAACCACCTAATGTGACAAGCCGAAGACTCTTAACCTTTCTAAGCCTCATGGTGCCATAAGCTAAAGGTCATAACATCCTTTGCTCTTCAAAGCCTCAATGTGTCACTAGGCAAAGATCATGACACACTTTGCCTTTCAAAGCCTCTAGGTATCACTAGACAAAGGTCATGACACCATAGAGCCTTTAGGTGTCACTAGGCAAAGGTCATGACACCCTTTGCCTTTCGGAGCTACTAACTATCACTAGGTGAAGGTCATAACATCCTTTGTCTTTCGGAGCCTCTAGGTGTCACTAGGCGAAGGTCATGATGCCATTTGTCTTACGGAGCCTCTAGGTGTCACTAGGAAAAGGTCATTACACTCTTTACATTTCAGAGCCTTTAGGTGTCACTAGGCAAAGGTCATGAAACCCTTTGCCTTTCGAAGCCACTAGGTGTCACTAGGCGAAGGTCATGACACCCTTTGTTTTTCAGAGACTCTAGGTGTCACTAGGCAAAAGTCATGACACCATTTGTCTTTCGGAGCCTCTAGGTATCACTAGGTGAAGGTCATAACACTCTTTGCCTTTTGGAGCTTTTAGGTGTCATTAGGCAAATGTCATGACACTCTTTGCTTAACATACCTTGCCCCATCGAGAGGTCGAATGTTGTGTCCTGTCGAGAAGTTGGAGATACTTCATCTGCCAAGAGGCTGGAATTGCCTAATAATCTTTGCATGCCGAGAGCTTAAATTTCCTTTTAGAGAGCAAAATATCAATTTAATCATTCTCGGCATATAAAGTACTTCCGGAAGTCACTTATTCCCCCCTTTAGCCAAGGAGAAATGCTCGCCTGGGTACCCCTTTGGTGGAAAAAATACCACTTTGGTCATCCTTGATACGTAAAGTACTTCGAGAAATAACCAACCCTATTTGGACAAGGGAATATGTGCATAAAGGCCGCTACGCGACTCAAATCAATCTTTTATTTATATTCCACCAAATTTTCCAACATTGTCTACCATTGTTTATCTACTTATTGTTTCTTTCTTTGATAACAGGTTGATGATGATGATAATATTTCAATAGAGATTCCAAGCGAGGTCATAGAGAATCCAACCCTTCAGATTATTACAACTAATGCTACTGGTAGGTCTCTTTGCCTTTGAAAAGGAAATTAAGACCAAGTAATATTATTAAGAATAGAAGGAAAGTGAGTGATGTGTGGGATCAATTCAAAAAAGGTTATGTATATGAAAGAGGATGAAGAATATGTTGCTTGTAACTACTATAATAAAGTGTATGCATGCCATAGTAAGAGACATGAAACCTCTACTTCGAGAAATCACTTCGACAAATTTTGCACTAAATTTCCTATGGAAGATCTAAAAGAGAGAATTTTATCCTTTGACAAGGCTGAAGTTGGATGTGGTACGAGTAAGCTGAAGAATATTGCATTTAGTCCGGAAGAGACTCGACTTCATTTGGCTAAAATGATAGTTATTGATGAATTGCCTTTTAGGTTGGTAGAAGGTGAGGGCTTTAATGCATATAGCCATTACTTGCACCCTAAGTTTTGGTTACCATGTAAGACAACTTTAGTTAAGGATTGCATAAATTGTATGAAGTTGAGAAAGCAAAGTTAAAATGACTTATGAAAAATCAGAAGTGTTTTATCAGAGATACATGGACATCAACTCAAAATGTGAGTTACATGTGTTTAACGGGACATTGGATTGATACTAAATGAGAGTACCAAAAAAGAGTGCTGAAATTTCGCCCAATTTTAGATCATAAGAGCGAGAGACCGTTGGAGATGATATTTAATCTTATTAATTGAGTGAGGTGTTGATATAATTCTAACAATTACGATGGCAATGCTAATTCGAACGATGCACGCATTTGAAATCTTCTACTAGTTATGAGTTGAAAAATATCATAGGCAATCATAAAGATGTGGTTGATGGTTTTAACCTCTTCATTCTCACTCTAATGTACAAAAACGGAAAGATATATCCGTATTTCAGTCTTCAATGATAAATATCATTTCTAATAAAAGAAGGCGACAAGAAAAATCCCATCTATCAATAATTAATGAGAGGGTACATCTGTTTTTTGGACGGGAGTAATTGTTTTTGTCAAGGGGGTGAGAGCAACTTTCTTTTCCTCCACTCACCTGTCCCTCTCACTCCTTCGGTACCACCCAAAATCAATGTTGATGTGGTAAGGCCTTGGTTACATATCATTCATAAAATGAGATTCTAGAAATTAATATTTGGTAAGTACGATCTAAACAATCTCTCTCATTTTCCAAAGATTAGCGGGTGGATTTTTATCCATTGTAAAATTGAAAAAATTGTATTTTGAAAAAAAAAACCTAAAATTGTCTAAAATCAGAAATTCAAGACAATCTAGCTAAATTTTTATTAAAACAAATCCAAGAATTTATCTTTAGATCAAGAAAACCACCTTCTAAAAAATTAAGAGCTCTGTGATGTGAGGGAGTTGGAGAGAGAACATTCGAAACAAGGGAAAGAAATGAAAAATAAACAACATAAGAAACTGTAGCAACTAAAGTAGTAACTCATCTAAAAATTAGCCGGTGGACTTGAACTGGGAAAGAAAAAAAAGAAGAGAGGGTCAAGTGACCTTGCCCCCCTTCTTAGGCTACATAGTTAGTTCCCCTCTTAGCCACTTGGAAGAGAAGAAGGAAGATGCCTAGGCCAGGACCAAGGCCTTATGAGTGTGTGAGGAGAGCTTGGCACAGTGACAGACTCCTACCAATGAGGGGAACTATCATCCAACAGATTTTCAGGTTCTGGATCTTTTTTACTCAGCTGCTGTATTGTGTTTTTTGTTTTGTTTTTGCTTGTGTTAGGGTATACCCTTGATGGGTTTGTGATTGTGAACTCTTTTGAGGTTTTGGGTTTGTTTAGGGTTGTACATGAGAGTCACAGTGCTGCTTCAAAGAAGAACAAGGAGTGGCTGGAGAAGCTCCCAATTGTTGTCCTGAAAGCTGAGGAGATCATGTACTCTAAAGCCAACTCTGAGGTACCAATACCTAACCTCTCTTTTATCTTGTCTTGCTGTGGTGTAAACCTAAGTGAAGGTTTAACTTTTGACCATTTGTTGACTTGGTCCATTGTGGTTTATCTTGCCATGCTGGTGTTGGGATTACCACATCATCTTTAGTTGCGAGTGTGGTGGGCTGGTTTATAAGTGTAGAAAATCCTCCTACACATTACCTTAAAGTTTTGGGTAGAATAGAGAAAATACCTTTGTGATATTAGAGTCAATTGTTCCTATGAGACCTGTGGCCTATTTCCATCCCATGTCTTGACAAAGTGGAAAAACCCGTGCAAACTTCGGTCTGATTGGCTTCGTTTGAAGGGGGGAGTTGGAATTACCACATCTCTAGTTGCGAGTGTGTTGAGTACTGGTTTTTGAGGGTTCAGAGTGAGCAAGTTTAGTGTTTTACTTGTTATGCTTGGTTTTATTGACTAGGCCGAATATATGAACCAAGAGACGTTATGGGATCGTTTAAATGATGCGGTCAACACCATCATTCGGAGAGACGAGACTAGTGAAACTGGAGAGCTTTTGCCCCCCTGCATTGAAGGTGACCACGTTTCTTTACAGATCCCTTGATTATTTTTCATGTTTGGAACATTTTTTTGCATTTAGTTTGCTATTTTAAGAGGGCGCCAACTGTATTTATTGGAATTTTCAATTTTGGATATTTTGGTGAAGTGGAAGACCGATAATAATTTTGGACACCTTTATTGCTTTGCACATTAGCTGCTCTGACTCTGGGATGCATTCCGGTTAGAGCTTCAAGAAGTCAATGCCATTCAAATCCAAGGAGCTATCTCTGCCCACGACAAGAACCTGCCTCCTCGCCTACTAGAGTTTTGGATAGGACTAACAACGAATGCAGTCTTAGGATACCTGTTCTTCATCATGGTAATGATTCAAGAGCTTCTACAACCGTTACTTCAAACGCAGCTGTACCTGACTCCAGCTTCCATCGGTCTGAGAATAACATTGTAGTGTGTAGTTCATCGGGGGCCAGAGAAGGAACCTTTCCCAACATTGGTTCAGTTTATCCTCTGTACTATGGGAATCACTGTCAAAGTAAGGATCCTCAGCTGGCTACTCATGACTCCACTGAGGCGGAAACTGACATTGTATTCATCGGTAAACCAGTTGGCACTTCGGTCTCCAAGCCTGCTGAAATGGGTGGCTTCCGAAACTTGTTCCCATCTTCCACTCGGAACCTGTTCTTGTCTTCCACTGCTCACATCTCATCCAGCATTGCACAAACAGACTACAAGAATGACCGTGAGAACACACCAATGCCACAATGTGATTTATCTTTAAAGTTAAGTCTATCTTCAGAACCCTGTACAAGTTCCCAAAGGTCAGCTCAGGAAATAAAAAATGCTGACTCGAATTCTCGAGATAAGAGCATGTGTGGTCATACTTCTCTTGAAAAGTCAACGGGGTTTAATTGCTTACCCAATGGAGTTTGTGGAAATCTGTCAGAATCTCGCTCAGTTAAATGGTTCTTCGAGAAGGATGTCCAGATTGTCGATTCAATCTTCAGAAACCGCAAGCGACTGTTTAATGATTACAGGGATGATGAGCAATTCTACTGCCAATCTCCTTTCCCATCTAGGCAATTCAATTTTAGATCAGAAGGGCCAGGTTTGTAATCAAAACTTTACTGCTGTAACTTCATGCTTGTTAACTGAGATGCCACTGATTGAGCTAAATCAATCATTTTGCAGTCCCTTTTGTATTTTTCTAGCGTAAATGTTAATGTTGACCCATTCGGATTGCGATTGCAAGCGAAAATTAGGCAAGACAAAGACCTGTTTATGGAATTAGAACCAGATTGGTAGTACTAATGCTCCAGACTGGAAGCATCTTACAATGCACTACTTGGGTTTCCCTGCAGACATTCCTTTGAGTTATAGTAGAAATGATCCGAGTTCTTGGACGATTAGGCTCGCAAAAATTGACTGATTTCCTTTTGAGTTTCGCTGAATTTTGGAAGAGGATTTTTATTGTTTATGGCTGACAGATTCTTGGCCTGGTTTGTGCCAATTCGTGACACGCTAAAGTCTTTGGCATGGCTTGACCCAATGACTAGATTTACGCAAGAATTGATTATAGATTATCAGTAGTCGGGCCTGAAATTTCCCATATTTTATAAATGTACATGTCTCACTGCATTGAATTGTAGACCATAGTTTTAAAAAGCGAAAATTACCCTCAAGCTTCTCGGGTTTGAGGAAATTCGTGTTTTAGCCCTCGTATTTTTTTTATTATCATTCAACCCTTCATGTTTGTAAAAAGTGTATAGTTTAGCCCCTCTCGTCGGAATCCGACGATTTCTCCGGCGAAATTGGACCTGGCATTACAAAAATACCTTTTTCTTAAAAAAACAATTTAAACTCCTTAAAAAAATCACCATCGGAACATCCTAAAAAAACCTAAATTCCAATCAATCAATTTGTGACGAACGTAAAAGTATAGGTGAAAGAATAGGGAAAAGATTGAGAGAAAGAGAAAGAAAGATAGAGAGAGAGTGTTTATAGAGAAAGAAAGATTGTATTGATACTTCGATGAGAATTACAAAGAGTTTAGGGGCTTACATGTAATTGTGCCCTGTTTCCCGCTAGTGCTAGCATTTACAACCGACCTTAACCGCTATTTAACTATTCCTGCCTAAAGATTCTTGCCAGCCAATTACAACATGACACATGGATATGTCATCCACTCATCAGCTTTGTATAAACGACCAATCGTTCGGTAATACGCATTCCACCTATTCGATAAAATATCCGTGACATCTTCCTCTTCTTTAGTTAATCCTTGACCTCAAGGATACGATTAGTTCAGGGACTTCACCACTGGAAACTAAGCTGAGATGGCCGAGTAATCCTCCCAAGTAGACTCATCTTCATCCAAGTTAGCTCATCGAATGAACACCTGAATCACAGCCCTATTATTTCTCTTCACAACCCTTTTATCCAGTACTGCTATCGATTCCAACTTAAGTTGCTCATCATCTGCAACTAATTAAGGCTCAGTGATCACCACTCCACCCTGACCTACCTGTCTCTTAAGTAAAGAACATGGAACACCGGGTGGATCTTACATCCCACAGACAGTTGTAGCCGATAAGCCACCTTTCCTAACTTCTCCACCACTTGAAATGGACCATAGTACTTGGCTGCCAATTTCAAACTTTGCCTCACAGCCAAAGTCACTTGTCGATATGGTTGTAACTTTAAAAACACCATGTCTCCCACTGCAAACTCCCTCTCAGTATGATGCTTATCTGCCTGCAACTTCATCCGTGACTGAGCTTGCTGCAACTTCTCCTTGAGCAGCCTGATCATTTGAGCTTGACGAGTTGCGAACTCTGCAACCACTGCAACTGAAGTTTGTTCTTCTTTCAACCCTGGAATAATAGGTGCTACATACCCGTATAAGGCTTCAAAAGAAGAACATTGTATTGCTGAATGATAACTACTATTTTACCAAAATTCAGCCAAAGACAACCACTGCTCCCAGCTGTTTGGTTTGAGAAAACATATACTACGAAGGTAGTTCTCCAAACATTGGTTTACACGCTCAGTTTGTCTATCAGATTGTGGATGCTATGATGAACTCAAGTGCAACTTGACTCCCCAACTCTTGAAAAGACTCTGCCACACACCACTCGTAAAGATCTTGTCACAGTAAGAGATGATACACTCTAGCAAGCCGTGCAACTTACACACATTATCGAACACCACTCTACCAACCTACATTGCTGTAAATGGGTGTGAGAGAGCAATAAAATGATTATACTTCGAAAAGCGATCAACCACCACCAAAATCATATTCTTCTCTCCTGGTCTTGGTAACCCTTCGATAAAATCCATAAAAATACTCTTCCATGCCCCATTTGGAATCTCGGGTGGTTACAACAGACCTAGAGAAGCCACATTCTCTAACTTACAATGCTGACAAACTTCACAGTTCTTGCTCTAATTCTGCACATCACGCTTCAAACCCTTCCAATAGAAATGCTTTGTAATTCTCTTGTAAGTCACCAACATCCCAGAATGACCTCCTAATGGAGAAGCATGTAACTGATTAAAAATATTGTCATAATCCACCAACAGACCCGATAACCACTCTTCCCTTGTATCGCACAATACCACACTACAGTGTATATCGAGGAACTCTAGTAGGTGTTATCAACAAGGTTTGAATGAGTTATTCCAGTTTTCATCCCCAACATAACTGGTTTCCACTTGTTGATACCACTCTGGAACTGTAATTGTCATCGAAGCCAATTCACCAATTTCTACCATACGAGAGAGAGCATGCAGCTTTGTTTCACTCCCTCTTCGATACTCAATTGTAAAGTCCAACCTATCTTGAAACTCATTTCTTCTGTAAGTTGGTGTGTACTTTCTGATCCAACAAGTAGCGTAAACTTCAGTTATCAGTGCATATAACAAAAGTCTTCCCTTCCAGATAATGTCTCCATTTACAGACTGCAATTAACACACCAATCAACTCTTTCTCATATACTGGTAACCCCGCATTCCTGGGACTAAGAGCTTGACTCAGGTATGCAATAGGCCTCCCTCCTTGTGACAACACTATACCAACTCCAAAATCACTCGCATTTGTTTCCAAAGTAAAAGACTGAGAAAAATCAGGATATGCAAGAACTGGTGCATTGATCATCAACTCTTTTAAAGCAACAAATGAGTTCATTGCGAACACGTCTTTCTTCAATAGACAAAACAATGGGCGCGCTACTGCAACATAACCACGAATAAACTTCCTATATAATCAGTCAGACCTAAAAACCCTCTCAATTCTTTGACATTTTTAGGAATTGACCAAAGCTTCATCGCTTTCACTTTCTTGGGGTCAGTACTCACTCCACTTCCAAAAATAACATGACCAAGATAATCAACTGAGCTTACCCCAAATCATATTTGGACAGCATGATGAAGAATTGGTCTTGTTGCAGCAACTCAAACACCTTCTCCAAGTTCTCCAAGTGCTCAAATTCATCTGTGCTATAGACAAGAATATTGATGTATGTGTAAACGTACATCTTTTCGGGCATATTTATCTTATCATTTGATAATGTTTTTAGTCATTTTGTTTATGATTGGTGTAACGTTAGTTGTGTTTTAATGTTTAGTCGAGAATTCAGATCTTTGTCGGTGTTATTTATGTTTTGTAGGAATCGGAGCAGGTGACCAGTTGTTCGAGAAGAGAAGAAAAGCTTAAGAATGTGGTGTAGCGACCGCTACACTTTGTAGTGATCGCTTGTTTCGAGCGGCCATTTTTCCTCGAATTTCCGTAGCGATCGCTACAAGTTATAGCGATCACTACACCTGCGATTTTCATGCTATAGCGATCGCTACAGGTTATAGCGACTGCTACACAGGCGGCAGAAGTCAAGAAAAGCTGCAAACCGAAAGCAATCCACTTGCAACCTCAATTTGATCAACTTGCAGCCGATTTTGTTGATCCAAGACAGCTCAATCCCCTCTGGCAAGCACATTGGAGTGGCTATAAATGGAGGAGGCAATCCAAGGGAGAAGGCATTGGAGTCCAAGGAGTAGAATAGGCAAAATCACATTTGTAGACTTCAATATTTAGCTTAGATTCGTTTTTATGCTATTTTGAAGAACAAAGGTTGTATGCAACATTCTGATTCATTAATCAAAGAGGTACCTTTGTTTCATTTGTATTAGATTTCACTTTTACATTTCGAAGTTCTTTATCTTTGCTTAAAATGAATATGTGCATGTGTTGATAAGTTAAGGAGTGACAACTTGATTTTAACCACATTCATTTAGTCATATCTTGTCTTTGTTATTCAATATTGTTAACAACTTGAGATTGACAACCTTAGGTTCTTGCAATATTAAAACTCGTAGTTTAGCATTTTCAACATCCATAATTTGATTCACTTAGCTTAAGATCTTGATTACATAATCCAATACTTAACAACAAATTTGATTTTTCCCTGTGGAAACGATCTTTCTTATCACTGTATTATTTATTGCGATCGTGTACTCTTGTACGTAGTTTTAAGATCCACATTTGGACGCATCAAGTTTTTGGCGCCGTTGCTGGGGAAGATTTGAATTTGTTATTGTTAATATTGGATATAGTGTTCAAGATTTTGAGACTAAGCTTTGTACACTACTTGTTTATCACTACGCTTGATCTTGTTTGTTGAGTGTAGTAATAGTGCAGGAAGTGTATGCCCGTTACCCATCGAGACAACCAACCTCTGCAAGAGTACGATCCTGAGATTGAACACACGTTTTGTCAAAGGAGGAACTAGCTCGGGAAAGAGATGGTTGATCAACAGATAGTTAACGCACCCGGGGCTATGAGGAACAAATCACATCCAAGGTTTGTCGATCTGAGATCGAGCATAGTCTATCCAACAGTTGAGGCCAACAACTTTGAAATAAAGAGTAACCTTCTCAATATGGTTCAACAAGACCAATTTGGAGGTTACCCTTCTGAAAATCCTGCCAAGCATATCCAAAGGTTCGAAGACCATAGTTCAACGGTCAAGTATAATGGTGTCTCGCTAGATGCCATTAAACTTCGATTGTTCAAATATAGCTTGAAGGACAATGCCCGAGAATAGGTAGATTCATTCCCTGGTGAAACTTTCACCATGTGGGAGGAGCTAGCCGACAAGTTTCTGGCCAAGTATTATCCTCCAGGTAAGACCACTCAACCCCGTAATAAAATTTCTCATTTTAAGCAACAGGGTAGCGAATCTCTACACGAAGTTTGGCATCGCTACAAGGGACTACTTCGTGACTACCCACATCACCAAATGCCGGACTAGATGCTTATCCAAACATTCTACAATGGATGTGAGCCGCGAATCCGAGTCAACTTGGATGCCACTGCTGGAGGTAATCTGACAGAGAAAGAAGAAGCTGATGGTTTCCGAATCATTGAAGCCATGGCCACCAACAACCATGAATGTGGTGATCGTATCGAGAGGAGAAAGGTTGCAAGCATACAAGACAATGATGAAGTTGCCACTTTAAAGGCTCAAGTAGCGGCACTAATGCAAATGTTTCAAAGCTCGATGGCATCACAAGCATCATCGTCATCTCAGGTATGTGAAATTTGCACCAGTTCGCATGGTACAGACGTTTGTTCTTTAATTGCAGAACCTATTAATTTTGTGGGAAATGCCAACCAGAATAATGATCCGTATTCCAACACATATAACCCCGGTTGGAGAAACCATCTAAACTTTTCGTGGAAGAACAATGCAGGTCAGCCGGTACCCCAGCAGCTGAGACCACCATTCAAAGGAGGCAATGCACAAGGTCCTCCACCTCAGCAATATCAGCCATACCAATAAAGATGGCAACCACGAGCACCACCACCATAAGATGCTCGAAGTGAGGATGAATTACAGAAGCAAGTGCTAAGTCACGAGGCAACAATCCAAAACTTGGAAGTGCAAATCAGCCAGCTTACATCGCAACTAAATACAAGACAGCCAGGCTTGCTACCAACCAACACCGAGTTACCGCCAAGCAACCAATAACAATGCAAGGCCACTACTACCAGAAGTGGCCTCGATTTAGGGAAGAATGTGGCGACTCCAGTAGCCAAGCCATCAACTAAGCCAGTAAGCGAGGAGGAAGAAGAACTACGAGTAACTCCTACCATAGTAGCTAAGGAAAAACCCGTAGAGGAAGTTACCAAGTCAAAACCAGAAAGAGTGTACCCTCCACCACCATTTCCCCAAAGGGTAAAAAAGCAAGCTTCACATCCAAGCTACCAGAAGTTCCTGTAGCTCTTCAAAAATCTGTACATCAATATTCCACTCCTTGACGCATTTGAGCAAATGCCCACCTACCGAAAATGGATTAAGAAGTTCATTTCAATGAAGAGAAACATTGATGACTTTGAAGTCATCCCACTAACGAGAGGTTGTAGTGCAGTCCTGAGCTAGGAGCTTCCTCTAAAAATGAAGGATCCCAGAAGTTTTACTATTCCATGCACCATCGGCAATCAAATCTTCAAGAAAGCATTTATTGATCTCAGTTCTAGTATTAATCTTATGCCTTTTTCAATTTTCAGGGGGCTTGGATTGGGAAACATGAAGGCAACATCGATAGTTCTCCAACTTGCAGATTGTTTGGTAACAAGACCAAAAGGGATAGTGGAGAATGTACTGGTAAAAGTTGACACTTTGATTTTCCCTGTAGACTTCATTATGATGGAGATGGAGGAAGATCGTGATATGCCACTTCTCCTTGGTCGACCATTCTTGGCCATCGGCAAAACAAGCATTGATGTGGAAAAAGGTGAGCTCCGCTTTAAGGTATGCAATGATGAAGTAGTGTTTAATATTTTTGAAGCTGTCAAGTACCCAGCGGTGGAAGATGATTGTTACCAGATTGATGTGGTGGACGAAATCATTGGTGAAAAAGAAGAAGATCAAGTACAGGAGGATGCATACAAAGTTGATGAAAGTATGGAGGATTTGGGAGAAATGGTGTCATGGATTCAATTGGCGGAATTGTTGGAACTCGATGATACACCACGGCCAAAGTTACAGTTATCCATTATTGCACCACCAGACTTAGAGCTCAAGCCGCTTCCTGCCCATCTCAAGTATGCTTATTTGGACGATGCACACAAGCTGCCAATAATTATTTCCGCCTCTTTGGATGAGAACCAAGAAAAACAACTACTCAAGGTGATAGCTGAGCATAAAGAGGCCATCGGATGGACACTTGGGGATATCAAGGGAATCAGTCCTTTGTTATGTCAACATAAGATCATTCTAGAAGACGACTTCAGCCCAATCGTGGAAGCTCAAAGAAGACTCAATCCAAAGCTCAAGGTGGTAGTCAGGAAGGAAGTCATCAAATGGCTCGACGCTGACATCATCTATCCTATCTCAGATTTGAAGTGGGTGAGTCCGACTCAATGTGTCCCGAAGAAAGGAGGTATCACGGTAATCTCCAATGCAGATAATGAGCTTATCCCGACAAGAATAGTGGTAGGCCACAGAGTTTGTATCGACTTTCAGAAGCTCAATAAGGCCATTCGGAAGGACCACTTCCCGCTACCTTTCATTGATCAGATGTTGGACCAATTAGCAGGTCATGCTTTCTATTGTTTCCTGGATGGCTATTCCAGCTATCTTCAGATTGCCATTGCTCCAGAGGACTAGGAAAAGATGACATTCACCTGCCCCTACGGTACTTTTGCTTTCCGTAGAATGCCATTTGGATTATGTAATGCACCTTCTACTTTTCAGCGCTACATAATGGCTATTTTCTCAGACATGGTGGAGTGGTAGATCGAGATCTTTATGGACGATTTCTCAGTGTTTGGAGATTTGTATGATGAATGCTTATCACATTTGGGGAAGGTGCTTGAACGTTGTAAGGAGACGCACTTGGTTCTTAATTGGGAAAAGTGTCACTTCATGGTAACGAAAGGTGTAGTCCTCAGTCATAGAGTCTCGAGCAAGGGGTTGGAAGTTGATAAGGCTAAGCTGAAAGTCATTGACAAGTTACCACCTCCACTTACCGTCAAGGGAGTACGAAGTTTCCTGGGCCACGCTGGTTTCTATCGGTGTTTTATCAAGGATTTTTCAAAGATCACCAAGCCTCTCTGTAGATTGGTTGAGAAGGATGTACCATTCCATTTTGACGAAGCATGCCACACAGATTTTACTACACTGAAGAAGGCACTCGTATCTACACCAGTGATCATATCTCCAGATTGAATGCTCCCATTTGAGATCATGTGTGATGCAAGTGATTTTGCTATTGGAGTTGTGCTTGGTCAGAAGAAGTCCACAGGATTTCACGCCATTTATTATGCAAGTCGCACGTTAGACGATGCCCAAATCAATGGAGAAGGAGTTCCTCGCTGTGATTTTTGCTCTTGACAAGTTCTGAGCTTATTTGCTTAGTACTTCTGAAGGAGGAAATTCTGTAGCCATAAAGTTTGTTCCTCGAAGGGGTAGAGGAAGGGGAAGGGGAAGGAAATTCAAGTTAGAAAGGCCTTAGTTATAAAACTTGAAATTCTACAGCCACGGATGTAATTGTTCATATTCTTGTTCAAATTTGGAATGGCTGTAGCCATGTCTTAAACTATGTTTTGGATGTTGGTTTATGCACTTTCCATTAGTGTTGTGAACTTATTCATGTCTTGGATGTTTGTCTCTGCACTATCATGACTTAATGTTATTCACTTGTTCACTTTGGATGTTTGTCTCTTATATTTTGTTTCTGTTTCTGCACTTTTTACAATTGTAAGACTAGCTTTAAGGGACAGCAATTTCATGTGCGTGTACTTGCTCAATTTCTTGATCACGGGTAGCTACTATTTTCAGATTCGAATATTTGCAATTAAGCTACAATTCCAGACTCTTTTAAGCTACAATTTCAATAGTCTAGAACACCAACATTAAACTGCAATTCCAGACTCATATTAAATTGCAATTCTAGATTCGAACACCAAGATTAAACTGTAATTTCTTATTCACATTAAGCTGCAAATTTTGAGTTCAATAGCTCACATTTCAGCAATCAACTTCTTGCTCAAATTCTGCAGTTTCCAATATTCAAACACTTGTTGATACAAACAAGAGGTCTTGCATTACATTGTATTACAAATCTGAGTTCATACACAAATTCATTATAAACAACAACAAATTTGCTAATGATTACTTCCCAAACAACACTTGAAAATAGACGAACATATTTAGAACAATCAGAACTACCACAAGCTTATTGAGGAGTGCCGAATTTCCACCTAAAGCCAACCAATTTTGCTCTTTCAATAGCTCTTGCACACCTTTAAGTTCTTCAACCACATCTTCAGCACACACCTTTGAGTAGCTTGCTTCTCCTCTATCTTGGCTGTTCTAAAATATAAATTGACCTCACGTTCGGTGCACCAACCAAGCCATCGCAAACAACTATTATTCACACAACAATAGAACAAATGCCCTCTGTTCTTTTCACTATTTATGATCCTAATTGCAGCACGAACACCATATGCACAGTTGATATTGCTATACCCTGGCCCATCGTAAGAAACTGGAGCTGTGCTATTTAAAGATGACATCGAACAGCCTTGAATGAGACCCAGACACAATCAAACTACAAACGCCCAAAAATCCGATTACGAACCTCCCCTATTGAACGAAACACAGACACAATCGAATGCCCTTGACCAATCTTCACTGCGGATTAGGGAAGGAGAATTAGGGTTTGGGGATTGATTTGGGGGTAGCAAATTTGGATGCCTTCAGCTTGGGGAATTGGGGTTCGATTTGGGAATTAGGGTTCATCTATTTGCATGATTTGGGAAATTGGGGTTCAATTTGGGAATTAAGGTTCAATTTGGGAAATTGGAAAATTTGGGAAATTTGGGCATTTGTGAAATATTTTGGGGGGAAGGAGATAGGATTTGAGAGGTTATATCTTGTTTTTTAAGTTAAGACGGAAAATCGGATGGAAGGGCAAAATCATCCATTCAGGTTACACTTTGCCCAGAAAAAAGTCCAACGTCGGAATTAGGGACTATTTGTCTATGTTAATTTGCATAAAGGGGATTAAAAGGGTAGTTTTGAAACAGTAGAGGCTATAATAGTTGAATCATAAAAGTAGAGGGGCTTTAGCCTAATTTCCCTTAATTTTTTGTTTTGATTGAAGGTCGGAGGTAAAAGCCTAAAAGGAGGCGAAGAAGGAAATGAAAAAAAAAATTTTGTAAGTGAGAGGAAGAAGATGGAGAGAGAAGAATATGGTTTTAAGTTGGATTTTAATTTATTTTTTAAGGCAAAGGGTATTTTTGTAATCTCAGGTCCACTTTTACCGGAGAAATCGTCCAATTCCGGCGATAGGGGGCAAAATATACACTTTTTGCAAACTTGAAGGGTCGAATAATAATAAAAAAATACGAGGGTCTGACCGGTGTAATTTCCCCTTTTAAAAAATGTGGTCCAACCGGTGGTCTGACCAATTAGACCATGAATCACTTAATTGAGCGGTCCTTTTTTAGGGATAAAAATAGAGAGTGATCAAATTGCCCATTTTCTAGTCTGACTATCCAATTTTTGCTGTTGCGCTAACTCGAAAATGCCGGTTCAACCGAAACTTAAAAAATGGGCCAAAATTTATGTCAAAAATGAAAAGAAAATATAGGTACCCATTTTTTTCCAAAACAAATAAACATAAATGAAGATAGAAAAGAAATGGAAATGGGCCACCTCATGAAAATAAAGGCGGATCAATAGAGGATCACCAGAAGAGATGGAGAGAGGGTCGCCGGAGGTTGAATAAGGTGGACACCTGCCAAACATGGTTTTCCAGAGGTGGAGTAGGTGGAGGGCGACCGAAGATGAAGAAAGAAAGAAGAAGATAGAAAATAAAAAATAGTTGTATAAAAGGGTTATAAAGGATGTTATTGGAGCCATGGAACCCAAATGGGTCAAGTGGAGTGAGGTGAGGAAAATGGAGTTAGAGGAAAAAAGAACAATCATTATAAAGGACGTAAGTGTTTGGATGGATTCCAAAAGCGAGGTTCTAGTGAAAGATCTGTGGGTTTTGTTTGTTATATTGGAGATAAGATAGGTTGGAAAGAAAGGAAACTAGAGAAGGTGATGCAATGAGATTTTTTATAAATTGAAAAAAAATTGAGATAGAATGAAAATGCAATGAGATTTTTTATAAATTGAAAAAAAATTGAGATAGAATGAAACCTATGCTTTTCTTAGAATGGGAAAGAGAAGATGATGGAATAAAATTTTGTTGGGCTGAGACCAAAAGGGAATGGAGATGGGCTTCGTTTATGTCTTATAGTAAATGGGCTTTTAAGTTTGTTTGTTTTCCTACCTACATAATAATGTATATATATTTAAATATTTTATTAAAATAAAAATATCTATTCCGACCAGCAATTCTATCGGTTAGACCCGATGACCCAAAAAGTAAATAAAATTCAGGTTATACTAAAATCTTGGTTTTAAAACTATGTTGTAGACTGTATTAAATTTATGTAAAATGGATAAATTGACTCTTTTGATTAGCTAGTATTTGATCTTTATTTATTTAAAAAAATAATTTGAAGGTCGACCCAAAAAAATTTTGGGTTCTTTTATTCAACCATTAGAACTACTTGACTAAGAATTTTTCAAATTAAAAAGATATTGTTTATTTTATTTATTATAAAATACAATTCATTCTTGATCCATTCCACTACCAAATTAACTTATGGCATCGATTAACGCGCAAACATAGGGAAATTAATATTCTCTCCCCTAATTTTCCCTTTTTTCGTGCCTAATTACCTGATGCTGGAGTTAATTAGTTTCGCCATTTGGTTGATGTCTCTTTTATTTACAAAGAGTAGATTCAGTGGGGACTTGAGAAAAATTGTTCCCATTTAGGGCTACCTTTTGGATCATCAGATCCAATTTTTTTTTTGAGATCCTATTCTATTTCAACGATGCCAAGAATCGAACCCTAGACTCCCCAAATCCCTCCCCACTCTTATGCCGCTGGACCAAAGGTCACTTGGCATTAGATCCAATTTTTTTGATATAACCTACCAAGGTCATTTGTGAATTTTTGGTAAAAACAAATACATTTAAAATCCTAATTTATTTTTTCTCTCTCATCTTAAAAACCTAACTCTCATAACCCTATTATAAAATCTACATCCTCTTTCTTCTTTTCCACTACTGCCAAAGCTACCCCTTTTCTCTACTATCCAAAGAGTTCCTCTTCCCAACCTCTTGATACCTCATGTCCAATTTAGTCGTCATCAGGCTAAAGCTTTGACTATTTATCCATGTAAGTGTACCTCAACAACCATATTACCCCTCCTTCCCTTGGCTCGTCCTAACCCAACTTCTCCACCCTCATTTTAAAACTTGCTATAAAGTCCACCATTCTCTCCTGGTGCTTCAAAACTGGATTTGACTTGCTCACCCTACCAGACTACTTCAAAACTGGATTTTAAAACTTGCTATAAAGTCTAGTTTATAAAAATTATTACTGCTGTCACCACCTCTTGTCCTATGGGATTCAATTTTCAGTCCCACAATTTGGGTTTCTAACTAGGAGTGAGAGCTTTTCCTGGAATCTACTAGTGATGTTCTTCACAAGAGGAGGTCTATGATGTTGGATGCTAATGTGGAGGGTATATTGGTAAGGATATTGAGAGACAATATGGGAGAGAATGCAGTCAATTTAAAGGCCATCTAGAAGAAATATATCGAGGATACTAGAGCAAATGGGCGTTATAGATTTGAGGATGACATGGCTAATTTTTGTACTTGTACAATAGTATTTCATGTATTGATATATTTATATAGTGATATTAGTTTTTTGAATGTATATATAATAGCTTTTGAATGTAGTGATATTGATTTTTAGATGTAGTGACACACGAAAACCTCTATTTTATAGGATGTGAATCATTATCATTTTTACATTTTATAGGCTGTGTATCATTATCATTTTTATGTGCCTCTCATTAATTGATTTTTATCATGCATAATATTAGTTTATGTCATGCGTGATATTGGTTTGTGTCAACCTGACATTGGTTTATGTCGTGCCTGACATTTTTTTCGTAGATAATACTGATTTATGTCATGCATAATATTAGTTTTTGTCATGCATGAGATTGGTTTGTATCATGGATGAAACTAGTTTATCCTGCGTGTCATTAGTATGTATAGTGTTTGATAATATTATTTTTATTTTTTTGTGCATGCCATTTATTTTTATTGTGCGTGACATTGGTTTGTATTGTGTAGAGCATTGATTTATATCTCGTGTTTAAGAAGGGTTATTATCATACATGATATTGGTTTGCATTTGACATGGTATCCGTTCATATAGTGCGTGATAATGGTATTTGGCATGCATGATATTGATTTGTATCATGCATTACATTAATTTTTGTTTTGCATGATATTACTTTGTATCGTGTGTGAAATTAGTTTGTATAATGCATAAGATTAATTTTTATCATATTTGTCATTAGTTTGTATCATGCATAACATTATTTTTTGTCATGTGTGATACTGATTTATGTTGTGTGAGATACTTATTTTTGTTGTACGTGTTATTAGTTTATATAGTACATGCCATTGATATCGATTTGCTATTGATATGATATTAATTTGTATTTGATATGACATCAGCTTGTATTTGACATAATAATAGTTTGCGTTTGACATGATATGAGTTTTCATTTAACATAATATCAATTTTTGTTTTACATAATATTGGTTTACGTTTGACATGATATCATGTTGCATTTGACATGATATCTGGTTGCATTTGACATGATATTGGTTTGCGTTTGTCATAATATTGGTTTGCGTTTGTCATGCTATAGGTTTGATGTTGACATGATATCAGTTTGTATTTGACATATGAAATTCAATATCAATTTACGTTTGACATAACATCTATTGTATTTGACATAATATCAGTTTGTGTTTGACACAATATGTGTTTGTTGTTGACATGATAATGGTATGTATTTGACATTTGAAATCCAATGCCACTTCACTTAAAAACTAATGTTGATTCACATGAAATCGATGTCATCTAATTTAAAAACTAATTTTGCTCTATTTGGAATATGATGTTTCTTCATTTAAAAACTAATGTCGCTTTAAATAAAAATTAAAGTTTCAACCAAAAATTGATGTCCTATCAAACAAAAATAGATGTCATGATAAATGAAAATTGGTGTCATTTCACATAAAAATTGGTGTTCATATTAAAATCAATGTCATTCATAGTTTAACCAATATCATTTAAAGTTAAATTCAAAATCTAATCCAACAAATTTACCAATCATCGATGGTCTAGATGACGACAACGATCGACTCCTTTAATGAGATGGAGTGGAAGTGGTTGGCTTGGTAGATTACCTCAATAGCGTCGTGGGAGAACATCACCAAAAGATTCTTGGTGACTCTTTAGGGAGCTCCTACTCTCGATTAGACACCTAAATTATGAGACTCAATATTGGAACCCGCAAGGTAGGATAGGTAGTGATGATAGTGGTAACTTTTATAAATCAGACTTTGACGACAACTATAAGGTATTCTAGTAGAGCGGATGGGTTAGATCTAATTTTGGAACACTAAGAGAGGATGGTAGACTTCATGGAGAGGTTTGAGATGAGAGTGGAGAAGTCAGGTCAAGGCAAACCTGTATAAATAGGCGATCAAAAGTTTGGCCCAAGGGGATGAACACTAGGTCAGACATAAATGACCCAAAGCTTGGGTAGAGGATGGAGGGCGCTGGAGGAGGGGAAGGCTTGGATGGTGATGGTGGTCGAGAAGAAGAAGGAAGGTGTATAGTTTATGAGAGAGTTGTGATGGCTTGATTTTTTTATATAAGAGAGATAGAATAAATGAGAGATTTTAAGTAGCTTTGTTTTTACCAAATACTATTTTCTTAATATTAGATCTTTTTATCCCAATCCCAACCAAATTTACTCACCTGTTAATAGGATATCATAATACAGTTGGATTCCTCTAGATTTTAATGTGAAACATGCTATTAAATTAAAGTTTATAGACTTTTTCCAACACAATAAATGCCATATATATTTTTTACGTTTAAATCGTTCCACAAGTTTTTTATAGTAAAGGATTGATTTTGAAATGGGCAAATTATTCTCAGATCTCTGTAATTTGCTTAAAGTACTATTTTGTCTCTCATATTTTAAAATCAAAATTTTTGTCTTCCTAGTTTGCTTAAATATCACTCTTAGGTCTCCCATACCAAAATTGAAAAAAAATTCAAGTAAAGAAGAACCTAAAATAACTCATATACTCTTCAAATAAAAATTTGTATAAACACAAAATCCTTCCATCTTTCCTGTGCTCTCTCTCTTCCCCCCTAGTGACTCACCTATGTCTTCCCCTCCCTTTGCCTCTCTCCTCAATTTCGGACAAAAACTAGAAGTCCCAAATTAAAAATCGTAGAAGATGACTTGCAATAAAAAGATTAAAATTTACTTAATAATTGGATTATATTCAAAATTTTATTTACACTTGTCCTTGGACATTCCTTGAGACGGTTCATAGTGAAGGGGCCTATCTTTTGTTATTTTTCCTTAAAGATTAAAGCCTCATGTACGATGCTAAAATGTAAGCATTCTGTGAACACTACCATCCTTTGAAATTCTTCATAATAATTCCAGCGATGAGAGAACCAAGTTCATGGAAGAGTGGTGGAGAAGATCACAGTTTGGTAATTAAGGGGGAGAAAAGAAAAGGGAGATAAGGAGAGGAAAGATTGGTGGAAAAAACCAAGCATTATTTTGTCTATGGAGCTCTTAATTTTTGGTTGTTGTTTGCTAAAGTTTAGCAATGGAGAAGATGAGAGAGGGTGGGAAAGAGAAGAGAGGTGTGTTGTATTTTTTTTAGGGGCATATAACTCATTTCATGTCCCTCTTTGCTAAAGAAATTTTCTGATTTTGGCATCAGGCACTAAGAGTGACATTTAACCAACCAAACTAGGGGACCAAAGTTTTGATTTTGAAATAATAGGTATTAAAATTTTGATTTAAGAAAAAGACAAGGACCTAAAAGTAATTCACCCTTATGAAATATAACTGAGGACGTGTCACAAGGATTCACCAATTTCCTACCCCAAAAAAAGTGCGGACGCACGTTCAGTATTCTGTCACCTGATCGCACACTCAAAATTAATTACTTCACACAAACATTAACCAAAGTTTACAAATGATGAAACTAATCTTATTTTCAATATGTTCACACTCAAAGAAAATGAATACCAAGCAACAATATCTTGCAAAAAAAATCTTAAATTAAAGCGACACTACATATCATCTGAATCTCTAGACCAAAAAGAAAGCTACAAAGATATGCAAGAGGCCGACGGAGACTCCAAAAACTCTGAGCAAAGAGGTTCCAGTGGGGGAGGTTGTCAAAAATGAAGCAACGTGGTTAATGTTGATGGCAAGCTTCTGGCCATTGGTACAGTGGCCGGAGTAGGCGCGTATGAAAGAAATATTCACCAGGGGAATCGAGAGTGATGGACGTCGACAAATGGAGTATAGAGACAATGGGGTGGAGTTGAGGTATATGCCGCTCTTTGACTTGCACCACACTATATCTATGTCTACCAGTAGCATAATTTAAACTGCCATGTACACAATCATGAAGTCATTAAACTTTAATATTTGATAAAATAAAAAATTGCATAATTGTAAGGCTGCCTTCCTCATCAAGCAGAAGAGTACAGCACTCAGGGGAACTCTCTAGCACCTGGAACCCATCACTAGTGTCAACGACAAGGGAAGCAAGCCAATCAGCTAATCTATTACTCTCCCTATTACAGAACATGAGCTTGACTAATCTTATTTGGCGTATTAGCTCTTAACATTTATTCATGAGGGGAAACAAGGTATTATCTCTTGCCACTCCCTCGGTTAAGTACTGCACTGCTAGTTGCAAATCAGATTCCACCACTAATCGGGGGTACTTCTTCTTCAACGCTAGTCATAGGCCCCTCTAGACTGCCCACAATTCTGACGTAATCGCATTACAACTTTCTGATCTTTGGACAAAGCCCAAACACCTTGATCTCGAAGCATTCCAAAATACTCCTCCTTCAGATGTAGGGTCCGAATTCCCTTTTGAAGAGCCGTCAGTATTAAGCTTGATCCATCTTTCTGGGGGCAGCTTCCATTGATTGACTCTCGGGGTTGGTTGATATTAGATGGAAGGAGGCTTGATGATGTTGTTGCATGCTGCCATGTATTCTTGACCTTGTTTTAATATAAAAGCAGCATTATCTTCTTGAAATTTCTTTCCGAACACTTCCAAATTTTGCCACTTCCACAACCACCACGTTGTAGTTGCAAAGATGGTACTCCATGGGATACCCTGGTAGACACACCTGTCAGAGCCACATTACTATTCAGTCAGTCCTGTGTACTCATGGCAAAGAAGGAGGAGTGGTAGGGCCGAGGAACTAGCTTCGTCCATACCTTTTTCACCTTTAGACAATCCCTCAGTATGTGGCTAAGTGATTCAGGCTTGTCCTTGCAGGCATGGCAGTAGGGGTGACCCACAAACTTACGTCGACCTCTTTTTTGATTCGTCATGACTCTCTTGTGCTTACAAGTCCAAAGGAAAGTCCAAATTCTTTCTGGAGTCCTAACTTTCCAAATGTTCTTCCATCCTTTCTCTTTGTTCCTCACCAGGTTATGTAGCATAAGGATAATAGGTAGGCCCATTTGGTGGAGAACTCACCATTGGGAGTGAGCTTCCATGTTAAACTATCCTCAAGCCCTTCCTCTTCTTCGACAAACATTACCTCAATTTTTGACCACCAATCCATTGGTACAAGCCTCCAAATTAGCTGGCAATTCCATCCCTCACCTCCTATCCGATACTCGCTTACCAACTTGTTGACATGATTTGGTAGAGGTAGGAACCTCGATTCCCATAAGGAGAAGGAGTTAGGGATCCAATCGTCCATCCAGAATTTCATTTACCTACTATTTCCTACCACTCTTTTAGCCCCTAATTGTAGTAGGGGCGCTATTTTTGCTAAATTGACCCAGATTATTAATTGTTTTAGTTGTGGTTTAATGAGGTAAGGTGAGGCTGTATCCCTGCTGTACTTCCTAAGCATGATCTAAGCCCACAAGTGGTGTCTTTAGGTCAACATCATCTAGCCCAACTTGTCTAACATAATATTATTTGACTGGCATGCGCTCCAAATGCTGAGGCCCTCCATGGATTTAGGCTTGCAAACTTCTGTCTATTTGATCAGATGAATGTACTTAGCCTCTATCATATCTCCCTGTAGAAAGTTGTGATTGATTCTATCAAGCCTATCACACACTCCTCTAGAAAGGTAGACCACCTGTATAACATAGATGGGAAGTGTAGCTAGTATCAAACGGGTTAAAGTAACCCGACTTACCAGTGATAATTGTTTGCTCCTCCAACCTACTAGGCATGTTTGGGCCTTTTTTAGTAGATAATTAAAAGAATCCCCCTAGCTCTTGAGTGGATTGCTGAAATACCAAGGTACTTACCTAGGTCATTGGTCGATGTGATTCCCATCCTATGGCTTAGCATTATCGCAGTAGATGATGATACATTCTTAGAGAAGAAGACTTTAGATATCTCCTCGCTTACCTTTTGTCCTAAAACTTGACTGAACATATGGAGGCCTTGCTTGATAAGATCTACTTGTTCAACCAAAGCTTCTGCCATTAATAGTACATCATCTACAAAAAATAAGTGAGTTACTTTGGATCCTTGGCATGTTAGTTTAATCGGTCACCATCTTCCTTGGTTCACTTCTTTATAATCCAGCATACAAGACATTCCATACATAACACAAAAGGGTATGGAGAGATAGATATCCTTGATGGATGCCTCTAGTTGGCATGAATTGATCCGATATCTCTCCATTCTACAAGACTCTCATTGTTGTACTTGAGAAAGACTTTATAATAATGAGATTAGGCTCATTGGTAACCCTGTCTCTTGTAGCATGTCCTCAATGAAGCTCTATTTTAGTCTATTATAGGCCTTCTTAATGTTTAGATTAACCACCATCTACCTTTTTCTACCTCTCTTCAAATGCATCGAGTGTAGTACTTTCTGCAAAACAACAATATTGTCAGAAATTTGTCTCCCAGGAATAAAGCTTCCCTGGGCTAAGGAGATAAGTTTTGGGAATTTGGGCTTAATACGGCTAACAAGGACTTTGGTAAGCATCTTGTAGGCAACATTACAAAGGCTAATGGGTCAAAATTGCTTAATATTCTTAGGGAAAGGGATTAATGGCTAGGAAGGTGTCATTTATGCCTGGAGGAAGTTTCCCCTTCTCAATAGCATTCAAGATAAAACTCACAAGTGTATCCTTCAAAGTTGACCATCTTTTCTGGAAGAAAATTGCTTGAAAGCTATCCACACCGAGAGCTTTCATCAAACTCATACTAAAAAAGGCTCTATGAACCTCTTTGACACTGACTGGCCTAGAAGCTTGAGTTAACTCGGGCTGAGACGAACTTGGGAAGAGCCCTTTTAGTGGAATACTATCACACCAGGGATCATCCTCTAGATAAAGTTGCTTATAGAACTTTAGAGCCATCTCTTCAAGTTAGTGATCTCCTTCTATCCACGTACCATCATCAGCTTGGAGCCTCTCCATTTTATTGCTCCTACGATGAACGATAGTGGAGACATGTAAATATTTAGTGTTTTGATCTCTATTTGTCAGTCATTGCTCCCATGATTTTTGCAACCACAAAATCTCCTCTTGATCAAGAACAGCGTCAACTCCTGACTCAGTTTAGCTTCCAACTCCACCAGACCCTTGTTCAACCTCTCCATTAATACTTTCTATAATCCTCGCAGTCAAGCTAGGAGATGTTCCTTCCTATGCTTAATATTACCAGAAACATCCCTGCTCCCTACTTTGAGATCACTTTTCAACTTTTCTAAGGCTTTCTGGATTGTTTCCGAGTTATCCCACTTTTAATTCACAAGGCTGCCAAAGTTGGGATGCAAAATCCACGCTACTTGAAATCTGAATGGCCTGCGTTATTTGTCCCCCTTGTCCACTTTTGAGAAATGAATTAATAAGGGGAGTGGTCGGACTAAAAGCATACCAAGTGTTGTACTTTACCTTCTGGCCATGCCAATATCCAACTATCATTATAAAGGGCACGATCTAGTCTTTTAGAGACTCTACCCCCATCGCCCATAGTTCTGGACCAAGTGAAAGGGGTTTCTATGAAGTCTAAGTTGATGAAGCCATTTTTACTGATCTAGTCCTAGAGCCTTTTATCCTAGACCCTTAGCTATCTAGAGCAGCCTTTCCTTTCTTCTATCCTTGTAATTGCATTAAAGTCGCCCATTATTAACCAGGGGGTGTTGTCCTTTGGGGCCAACTTAGTGATTGATTTCCAGTAGCTCTTTTGTCCACTGATAGGAGGTAAGGCGTACACTACTGTAATTAGGTTTGGCCTTGCGTTAGTGGAGTAACTTTAGCATGAAGGAAGTAATCATCTGATTAGAGTATCGATATCTTCATAGTCTTTTTCCATAATAGCCGGATACCTCCTCGATGACCCAAAGCTTTCACTCTAAAATAACACATGCCTATCTTCTGACATATATCCATGGTTATTGCACTACTCACTTGTGTTTCTAGGAGTGCCACAAGGTTGACTCCATTGATCTTATCAAGAACTTAAGAGCTCGTAAAAAGCCTGGCTTCTGAGCTCTACACATGTTCCAAACTATGATGTTGTAATTTATTGGGACTACATAGGACTGATGTCTTTGTATGATCCGAATTATAGAACTAGACATGGATAATGTTGGTCGATCCACCCTTTAGGCCTAGATTCTGAACCAATTTATTTACTTCCAACAGATCTTTTCTCTTGTCTACCTCCATCTCTTTATCCTTGTTAAGAACTGATCAGGAGCTAGAGTAGTTTGGTTTGGGGGGTCAGAGCATTGTTTGCCAAAGTTTAATCTCTGAGTCAGGGGGTGGGGTTCGAGGTTAGCGGGGTCATATAGGGGAACGAATTTAGGACTAGTGGTGCATTGGTGGTTGGGGAGGGTAGCATGTCTATAGTAGAGGGGGCTAAGGGATTTTGTGTTGGGGTGTGAGGGGTTTGGGGTTCTGGTAGGGTCACATTGGTATTGCTATTTTTTTCCATTTTTTAGTCTGTTTATGACCATGTCAATTTTTTGGGACAGTGCATTCTCCTCTCTTCTCAGTCTCTTGTTGGTAGGATTGGGGGTGGACTTATTTTTTAGTTGGTTTTGGGAATGTATCTGGTTAGTTGCAGGGGCTAAAGGTATTTTGGTATTGGTAGACTTAGTAGGCTTTAGGGGCTTTTGGGTAAATAAGGTAGCAGGTTTGTGACTGAGGGAGATGACAGGCCCAAGTGGTTCTAATGGGCCAGGCTCTAACCCCACTCTAGTAGCCTCACCTGTCTCCATCATTGATTCACCAGAAAGGAAAATAGACTACTTGTTCATAGAACTTTGGTCAATTTAGCAAAAGAAGGGCAAGCAGGTTTCCTCTTTTCCTCCACAACCATCCACAGGCCTAGGTCTTCTCTTTTCTCCTTGAGAGGTATGGGGCTAGGGTTTCCCTCTTGTGGACCATTTGAACTTACTAGTAGCTTAGGTTCTGGTCCACTGGTGGTGGGGGGCTATGTATCCGTGGGAGAGGGATGACCACCATGGGTGTAAGCCACTAGTAAGTGACCATATCTACGACAACCAAAGCAAATGATGTGTAATCCTTTGTACTCAACCTTCTGGATCATGCCATTGATTTGAATCTCACCATGAAGTGGCTTGGTAAGATCAATTTCTGCATATATTCTTGCTAACTGACCACGTACTCTATCGGCCGTATTACGGTCAAGCTTGATAGGTCTACCTATGGCTTTGGCCACACACTTGAGAAGATTTTTATTATAGTACTTAGCTAGAAGATTGGGTAGCTAGACCCACACCCTTGTCTTTTTGGCTTCTCTCTCTGTTGCAACAAAGTCAGAGATCCATGGTTGAACCGTAATATAATAGTCCAATTACATCCAAGGACCACCTGTTAGGGCGTGGCTATAGTCCTCCTGGTTGTCAAAATTGACTAGGAAGTACCTAAATGGCAGATCAACTAGCTTGAAGATGCCTCTACGATTCTACATTTGTTGGATTTGATTTAGCAGAGCTCTATAGCCTACCTTCTTTCCAAATACCTTAACTATCACTGTCTGTTTCCATAATATAATGGTTGGTATGGCCAGGTCCATAGCTTCATCCAGAGTGGCGAGGCCGAGCTCCAGCCAATCTTCTTCCTTCTCAATGTACTTAGGAAGGTATGGGATAGTATTGATCAAGTCCTTGTAGGATCTTTTGTGAGTTAAGAGTTCAGTGAATACTTCTTGAGACGGAGAAAGGGTGGGCTGGGTGAGTGGGGTGGCTACTAGGAGGTGGAGGATGGGGGTCAGTGGGTAGGGAGGGGCTGGTTGGAGTAGACTGAGGGGCGGTTGTTTCTATGGGCTGAGGTTGTTTGTTTGGTGGGTCCGGGGGGTGTGGGATTCATGAAAGGGCTGGGTGGCTGGGGAGAATTCTGATTCCATAGAAGAGGAATCTAGTTTTTATATGTATCCATTGTTGACTTAGCTTATGCGTAGTTCATGTCATTAATTTGATTGTAATATACTATAGGGTATGGTGTCAGGATTGTGATGGGGAGCATAGGTGAGCTAGAGAGGAAATGATGTCATTTGAGTTTGGTGTTTCTTACCAGCACACTGTCTCCATGCCCAAGACGCTTGCTTCCCTTTCTTCAACAGTTCTTGTTGTGTTTGTTTGTTTGTCATATGCAATAATTTTTCTGGAATTGGAAAGTTGTGAGGAGGGACGAGAGGAAAGAGAGGTGGGACAGCAATGGATTAAGAAAATGGAAGAAAAAAGTTTGGAATTGATTTTATAATTATACACTTGAAATCATATCAAATAATTAAAACAGTCACTTTGTTACGTGAATAATAAAATGATATTATATTTTTATATGTGACAAGTTAGATAAATATTTTATTTTTATTATTCAAAGTGAATCATATACAGTTAAATATTAAAAAACATAAAAACTAAATTATTAAATTAAAATTATACCGATGAAATAAAATGAGTAAAATCACAAGTGTAATTTTTCCGAAGATTAATTGTTGGTTTACTTGAGGTCGTTGTTTTTCCCTCGTATTTTTTTTTGTCGAAAGAGGGGGGGACGATCCCAGGATATATAGAAAGGAAAATCAAGTCTGTACAATGTGACTGCTAGACTCATCATGAGACCCAGCGGCTCGAGGATAGGGGTTCGCCTCAGGTGAGGCTGCCTGGCCTCGTTAAAACCCTCTACTGGTAAAAACCCTGAGGAAAAACTCGGCCAGTAGGGAAAGAGTACCCAGAAGTCACAGTTGAACTCTGACTATCCTCATTTACAAAACAAGTATAGCGGAAAAAACTAATGCCCCTCAAATCATCAGTATAAATCCCTATACAAAAGCTAAAGGGGGCATCTGAGACAATGCCATCACGAGACGTCTGGACGCCATGCTTCGATAAGATATCTACAAGTCTGTTGTCTTCTCGCCAAACATGCTGAATCTTAATCTCCCAGTCCCGCTGAAGCAACTCCTACAGTCTTGAGATTAAATGGGCCAATAGGTATGCCCTATCCATTTCTCGGCCAGCGCACAAGATCGCCATCGTAGAGTCAACCTCAGCAAGGACTCTCTGAAATCCCCTATCCCATGTCATCTCAAGACTGGTAATAATTGCCCAGAGCTTGGTAGCCAAAGAGGTGCAGGTGCCAAGGGCCTTGGCAAAACTGAACACCCAATGGCCGCCTGAGTCCCGAACAACACCGCCAGCTCCAGAAGGATCCGGATTGCCAGTCGAAGTCCCATCTGTATTGAGCTTGGCCAAGCCCTCTACAGGTCGTTGCCATGAGATGAGAATCTCGTGACGTGGGGGTGGGAGTAGAGTATCTCGGTCCGTAAGGACACGGGCAAACTCCTATGCCTGTGAGCGAATAAGAGAAAGGGTGCCCCTGTGGTGTACCCGAACAAAATGCCACCTCATTCCTCCATCTCCAGAGCCACCAACAAGCCATGATGAAGGTCGTAGACCAAGGGGGAACTCCTCAGTAGTGGCGCTAGGGGCCGTATTAGCTCAGAGCCAGTAGAAGGGGTTCAACTCGGAGTAGAACTGCTGTGGGAGACTCAGTCTGAGGGCCCTCCAGACTGCCTTCGAGAACCTGTAATCACGGAACAAATGCATCAGAGTCTCAGAGAAGGAACCACACCTAGGGCACATGTCATCCTCCGTGAAGTGTCTTCGTGCTCTTTCTACATTGGTCATCAGCCGGCGATGGCCAATCAGCCAGGCAAAGAGACAAATTCGCTCAGGGAGTCGAAGCTTCCAGATGTGTGTCCATAGCGGGTCCCCAGCTGTGACCTCCTCACTCTTACAAATCTCTCTGTAGAGGGATTGTGTAGAATAACGGCCATCTTGTATAAGTCCCCACGAAATAGAATCCTCCCAATCCAAGGAAACCTGCAAAAAGGTAGCAGTCAGTAAACAATCACATGTGAAGGTAAGAGATATTCCAGTCAGGCAAGATCCTAGCCTCTACCCTTGGACCAATAATCAACTACGGGTCTATCTGCCTCCCCCGTACGGAGGTCTGTAAAGAGGTGGTTACGAAGGAGAGAGGGGAGCAGCCAAGGGTCCTCCCAGAAGGCAATATGATGTCCATTCCTTATCCTGCGGCAGAAACCGAAGGCAATGGCCGAGCGGGCCTTCACCATGGCCCTCCACGTAACGGAGGAGTTACGCTTAGGCTAGAGTAAGTTCAGGCCCGTACTATCACTGCCATACTTCCCGAGCATGACCTGGGTCCAGAGAGGGTCCTGGGAAGCAACAGCCACGTCGGCCTAGGATTTCGGAATTGAAGCTAAGCCCAGAAACCGACGCACCGAAAGGTAATGATGTATGACCTTTTGGAATTGATCACGATGGGCCGGGGTTAAGCGCGATGAGAGCCTACAGCCTGTTTAGAAGCCAAAATCTAAACATTATTATAAATGCACATATTTCAATTCACCATATTGTAGAGATTATTATTGTCTAAAATTAAAAAGGTCTCTGTTAAAAAACATTGGTTTAACAGCCAAAATGGGGGGCTAAAATCATTGTATAATATTATCAACCTCACGTTGGAGAAACTAAAATATTTATAAATTTTGGTCTTATAAATTTTGTTTAAATGATGAAATGGAGATTATCATACTGTCGATTTACTGTAAACTGAGCTTTGAAAATTTAGGGTTGTACCGTAGAAAATGTGATCAACTACCACCATCACATACCCTCACAAAGTGCTCTGTGGCGACTTCGCCTAATAATCGAATAACCACTATCCCATGCCTTTTCTAATTACACGCACCTTAATATTTACCGGTTAAGGGTTGTAGGTTTCACTTTCATCTCTTGTTTAATTCCTTGATTAGGTGTTACCAAGATGAAGCTGATAATCTGACACAAAGAGGAAAGTTTTCAGAGCATATATTTCTAAACATACCACAAACTATTCAAAGCATAGTACTAGCAGCAAATATTACATATCTTATTCTTAGATTTATTAAAATAGTTCAACATATTGTTGTATTTTTATAAGTAATTTTTTCGTACTATGATAGAGTTAGGATTTGAATAATGGACTTCTCTTTGTGCCGTTAGATTTGTTGTGTATAAGTGTGGGTAATGGAATATTCAACAGAGTATAGGCTAGGCACACCAAAAAAATATGCTTTCTTTAAAGGTATTGATTCCTGCCATTATGATATAAATGATCTCAAGGAATTAACATTCCAAAATACAATGTTTATTTCACTCAAAATTCGTAAGTTATACTTTTATGAATTTCTTGAAGCAAAACTTCGCAAATTGACATACTCAAATGTTTTCAAAAGAAGCAAGATATGACAAAAGAGATTTTACTTAGTTGAAGGTTATCTTTCCCTTTTTAATCATATTTTTTATATGATTATATTGCATATCAATATGTTTGCTATAGTTTGATATCCTCTCGTTCTTTGCATTGTAAATGACAACTTAGTTATCGCAATACAAAATTATTGGACCTTCTTCGATTTTACAAAAGGAATTGTTCTTAAGAATCTCTTTAAACACATAAGTTCTTTGCCAATTGCTGGCTGGCAATCTCTTTATTGCTATTTATCTTTGTCACTCGAGGCTTTGATGTCTCTTCACACGCAGCCTCTCTCGAGGAATCTCCAAATCCCGCTATCCAGTCAAAATGAGTATGTCGTTTTGTTTGGCTTTACACCAAACCACTTTGTCACGCCAAGATGCACATTTATTATGCGATGCATTGAGCAATCACACATCCATTGATTTTCTTTAGCAATTAAAGCATTCACCACTTTGAACGAACAAGGCAGTGAGTATAACCCATTAAACATTTTAGCACCCTTTCAATGCACTAGACACCCTTCGTGTCGATCATGACATTGTTATAATGCATTGATAAATAATAATTTCATAAAGTCCTAAAATAGAACACACCTTTTATGCCATCAAGTATTTTGTGTCATCCTCCATAAGATCCATTAATAATAGAAAACGATTCAATAAAAATTAGTTGCCCAAATCAGTTACTTCGATTCGTTCACTTCGTAGTAAATAGTATATACAATTTTTTACTACCTTGGCGAAGCATTCACACCCGATCGCAACCCTGCGTTTCCACCATAAATATTTTATGAGAAGAACGCCTTCGTTTTATGATATTTTCATTTGCGATCCTGGATTGCTTTACACCCACGTCGGAAAAGTACCATTTTCTAATATTGGAAATTAACCAAAACCGTACTTACCCCACAAGAGTGCAATTACTTAATAAATGTAAAAGGAATTCTTATTTTCATCAACAAAAATTAAGACAATAAAATCAAAAAAAAAAAAATTTCATGCATATTCACATCTCACGCAGCAAATAAACCGAGCAGAAAAAAATAAAAGCCACTTATTGATATAACATGATTTTAACAACCAATGACAAGAGCCCCTTAGAGTTTCCACTTGCAAGTGCCCTTGAAGCTATTGCTTCTTTTCATTGAAATTCAAAGTCACCAACACTTGCACTCCAAGGCTACTGTTACTTTTTCTTTTAAAAAAATTAAATAACATGACTTATTCAAAAGTCACAACTTGCACTCCTCTTTGGGCTTCTACACTCCTCCTCAACCTCACGTCACAAAACTAAGCCTAACTGTAAACACAGCCCTTGCAAAAATGATGCAGGCTTGCGTTTATGCAAGTTAAGAAATCAACTTCATGCATGTTCACATAAATAAATTAAGTTTCGCCAAGATATAGCAATAAACTCCATTTTTTTAAATTCATTTTTGGATATGTACTACGAAACAAAGCATCAAGCATCACTCACGGCATTAAATAAATTTCTTCAAACAAAAGCAAGCCATTAGGATAACTCACGGCATTAGCCGGAGGCTATTGAAGTATCATCCACACACGTGATAAAAACACATAACACTTTTAATTCTTTTTATAGTAGTAAGTGAGGATAGAACATGATTTAGGTGTATGGATTAATTCGATGAGACCCGAATATTTTCCAAGCAAACCTCATACTCCAAAACTTCTTGTTGTGCTCATTTAACCTCTCGAGTTTTGTCTTCGTCATTCAATTAATACGAACTCCGGAAATTAATACCTTAAAATTGTTGTGTATAAGTGTGGATAATGGAATATTCAATAGAGTATATAGGCTACACACACCCAAAAATGATCCTTTCTTTAAAAATATTAATTTCCCAACTATGGTGTAAATGATATCAACGAATTTAACTTCTTGGATACACAATTTATTTCACTCAAAACTTGTAAGTTACACTCTTATGAATTTCTTAAAGCAAAACTGAAGTCGACAAACTCGAATGTATTAAAAAAAAATATAATGAATTTTTTTTTACTCAATGTATTTCAACTTTTACTCCCAACCAAAATTGAGTATTTATAGATACTCAAAGATTGTACTAAGGTTGCAACCATTCTATATTCCAAAATGATCACTTCTAAAGAATGTGTCATTGCACCAAAGGTCGTATCTCATTTCATAATGACACTTTAAATGTTTCGACTATTTTGAACTCCTGACTATACCAACTTGATGAATCACATTCCTCTCTTTATTCAAATTTTTAAATGACTTGTTGAACAACATATTGTTGTATGTATAACAGTTTGCGAGAATATATTTGTAAGTCTCGAAATAAGATTAATATGAAAAAAAAAGTATCCAAACTCTATATCCGTTCATCGTAGACACAATGGGAGCACAAATAATTGTAACTATACACAATAAAATCACACCAATAGAATGCCCAATTGATACTAATAGGTTTTTTTTCGTAACTATGAAGTTTTTACTAGTTAGTCCTGGTCAAGACTTCAAATAACCATGACCTGTAGTCCAACAACACAAAACAATACAAATATTTAAGATGCGTAGGAGTTAAATTCTAGTATTATCATGCTGTAATTCACCTTTAAAAAAACCTACTTTTAGTAGCCGATGCCCTCAGTAAGTGACATAAAGACTCTTTATTTTGTTGAAATTTTATAAACTTCAATGAAAATGAAATTTCATAAAATTAAATTCAAACTGAACTAAGCTTTTTATTTTATCATGATCGTGCTTCAATTGTTTAGAGTAATTCTGATCTGATATGATATGATATGATATGATATGATATGATATGATATGATATATATATATATATAATCTTAACAAAATTAGGGTAAAACTTGGGCAAGATACAAGAAATTTATAGCTAACATACAGTACTCTTGAACATCGAATATTATAAATCCAAAAATTATAAGAATTCGAGTCTAATTGTCGCCCCTGATTTCGTCCAAGCGAACAACACTCGAGGACACCGGCATCTTCCTCCTTTTGGTACGGAGAGGCTCCTAAGATTCTTGAAGTAGACGCCCACGTCCAAAAGTTGTACGGCGTTCAGTGTTACTTCACTTCACGTGAACTCGCCATGGAATAGTTTCGCAACGCAAAATTCACTGTTTTTTGGATAAATTTGGAGGCTTTTGTTCTTTGTCTAACGCATCTGTGTTTTTTTTCTTGGTCGTGAAGCGAATGCTGATAATCACATGGAAATAATACACGGCTGTGTTCTCTTGTAACGAAAGAATAGAGGGTGTGAAAGGGAAGCGTTAAATTTCGTAATTGGTAAGCTAATTTTTTAATACTATGAGGGTCGAAGATTAAACGTTATTTTTAATATTTCCATTATAAAAATATAGTGAGAGTTCATTATATGACAGAATAATTCCAGTATAATATATCTAAAATTTTTGGTAACGGTCTCAAATTTAAGAGTCTGTAATTTAATTTTTATACTTGTAAGCTGATGACCATTCAATTTAGATCTAAATAGAACCGCATTTTTAAATCATTGGTTTAGACGGGTTCATCAACACAATGGAAGAAAAATAATAAGAGTTTCCGCTTTGGGAGCCATCCAATTAAAAAAGATGGTCAACGAATTAAATGCAATCTTAGATCCAGATTACCTTAGCACGAAAGCGGCGCATAAATATAAGCATAAAAGACGCGAGAAGATATTTTGGGTGATTGCTTCGTCGTCAAAAACAAACCATCCAACATCTTGACAGGCTAATAAAACAAATAGTGTACATCAAATTTTGGTCACAGACTTCGTGAGTACCCAATCCAGGAAATAATGCAGGAATTTTTCTCGAAAACAAGGAAATAAAACATTAAAAAATGGACAAACGAAATCGGGGCCCACAGAGACTAAGCCATTGACATCCTCTCATGTCGGCTGCATTCAGTCATCATCCCTCCAACGAGTCTAGCTTAGCACCCTGCAATCCCAAGACAGCCATAGAGAATGTTATGAAAATGTAAATGAATCAATTAATATTCTACCAAAAGAAAATTAAATTAATGAATTTGTATACCTATTAAGTTTTTACTATACATGGTAATGATTATTAATGAAATTGTTGTCATTTGTTTAGAAATAATCAATTAAATTCATATATACATGGTCCCGTTAGAATGGAAAATGTAGATCTCAGAATACGTTTTTTTTTTTTTTCAAGATTCTATTATTATAATGTTATTTTCATTCCGAGCTGTGTCTCTCACATGACTTTAACTTTTTTTATAATACATACGTACCATCTTTACAATATGGGATTCTGTTTTGAGCTCACATGTTGTCTCCAGATACAACACTGAAAAAGACACATCCCTTTATACCAAACCAAGTCACTAGTCACTTAAACTAAACTCTCATATCCTTTTCATCTCACTGTCAACCGCATTACATCATATATTAAAAAACTTAAAATATGATAATTAGATAAGTGAAGAAATGAATTGATGAAAAATTTGATGTAAAATTTATACATAAAAAAATCCTCGAGCATATTAAGAAAGTAACTAAAATTTGCTAGAGAGATGACAATTTACCATGATAAATCTAGATAGAGCAAGTGTAACCAGGTGGGGGAGTCTTTCCACAGGTGACAAGTAGCTGAAGGGCAAGCGGGACATAGATATTAAGGTTAAGCAGCTTGAGCTTAAGCGTGGTGCATAAACAAACGGCTGCTTCGAGCTCGACGAGCCCTTTAAGGACTGGGCAGCATTCGTTAACCACTGGGTCACCGAGCCCAATGTGGACTAGCCCGCCTAGGAGGTCCACGCAGGCACCCAGTTTCAGGGTGTCAATAGGGCAAGTTTTTGCTGCCGGGGGAGTTTTCGTTGGGGGACATGGAGCCCCACTTTTAGGTGGGCTTGGGAGGACCGGTGGGACGGTCACCGGAGGGACAGGAAGGACTGGTGGAAGAGGAAGAACTGGAGGGACGGTCACCGGAGGGACAGGAAGGACTGGAGGGAGAGGAAGAACTGGAGGGAGAGGAAGGACTGGAGGGACGGTCACCGGAGGGAGAGGGACAACCGGAGGAACGATCCCGGGAGGGAGAGTGATCGGTGGCTTGACAACGGGTGGGAGAGTGACCGGGGGGACGACAGGGGGCAGGTGAGGGATGGGAGGCAAGTGAGGCTTGACAATGGGAACCTTAGGAACCTTAGGGCCTTTAGGGGTTTTTGGGGCAGTGGGGGTTTTGGGCTTAGGGCAGGTTCCACAGTCTAGGGTTGCAGGGGCGACAGAGGAGACGAGGAACATGAAAATGAGGAAGAAAGCTGAGATCTTGGAGGAATCCATGTTGAAAATGGAGAAGAGGTAGTAGAGAATAGTGGTGAAGGGGTAGTGTGATATATAGGAATAGAAGTGGTCGAGGTAAAGAAGAAAACAAATAACCCTAGAAGCATCATCACGTGAATATGGGGCTAGAGAGAGGCTCAACATGATACTACTAGCCAAAGTTTGCTAGTTGGCAACTACCAAACAATTTCATCAATCAATATATACATACATGTATAATACTAGTTTAAGTCATGTTTCATTTCTAACTAAAAAAAAATTAAGTTTGAATTCTTTGTAATGAAATAATATTAAATATTTGTGAGTTTTGTCACTTTGAATCCACTCATTTTGAATATAAATTCAAATTAGTAACTCGAATGAGTCTTGCTATTGATAAAACTATATATGTTAACATTAATAACATTTTTTTTCGTTCCCTGACTTTCTTCTTGTAATATAAGGGAATCTAACGGAGGTAAGTTGTTTGAATATTCTATGTCATATATGTATAGGACTTAGATATGAGTTAAGAATAAGAAACTTGAGGCCTAAATGACACTGTAGTTTCTTTCCGAAAATATATATTATTGCATCACTCCAACTAAGGAGCAAGTATAGGGGATTTTTTTTTGTTTGGTGCTATTATTCACCAAAAATTACCAATTTAGTACCCTAAAAAAAATAACCAAAAGAGTGTTCAGGTCAATAATCCGGGTTAAAAATTCTTAAGTTGGTCCAGATTATGGGTTTTTAACCTGGCAAACCAGATTACGGGCTTTTAACTCGTAATCAAAAAATGGATTAAAAACCTGTAATTCGGTTCCGTGACCGTATTACAGATTTTTTTTTTGGTTTCATGAAATAGATCTCAAAACGTTATGAGGATTTTAAAAAAATTCTTGAATAGGACATCCGAGCACCAAGATATGGTTCTTCAAAGTTTCTTTACATAATCGCTCAATTTTAATATTTTTTTTAAAACTTTATAAAAAATACCGAAAAAATGACACAAGAAAATTTAACCATCTTTTGAACTTTTTTGAATTTTTTTAAAAAAAACTAAGGCGCGAGAAAAAAAGTAATTTTTTTTCAAATATATGGGTTTTTTTTCAAATTACCAAAACAATTACAATTTTCAAAATTGTGTCTAGATTGTCCTGTCCAAACAAAAGACAGTATCATTTTCATCTTTTTGTTATTATTTTATATTTTTTTTAATTTACAAAAATTCAAAAAATCAAAAAAAATTCAAATTGAGAGATTTTGTAAAAAAACTTGAAAGATCAATATCTTGGTGCTCGGCTGTCCGATTTGAGAAATTTTTTTAAAATCTGCAACTTTTTGAGATATATTTCATGAAATCAAAAAAGGGTAGAAACCTGTAATCTGGTAAAATAGTTTAAAAATCCATAAACCATATTACAGGTTTTTAACCCGTTTTCTAGTTCATACTCGTCTAAAAAATGTAATTCGGTTTGGCCGAATTTTTAACCCATAATTTAGAAATAGGTTATTGACGTGGACACTATTTTGAATTTTTTTTGGGTGCCATTTTGGTAAATAGTAGTATCAAACAAAAAAAATCCGGTATACGTATGGCTACATGAGGATTTTATAAATTTATTACCTCTGTTATGTGTCTTATTAAAATATCAATATTTCAAATGATATTATATACTATTCTCAATTGGGGTATGTCTCTACTACAATAATTTACATAAGCTCGATGCTCAATTTTTTTACAACAGTACTTTCACTATAATATTATGTTATTGTCATAAATCAATTTTTTTTTTTGATACATCTAATTATATTAAATTTATATATGATGTTAAATAAATTTAAAAATGTTAAAATTTAATTTTGAACTAATAAAAATAATAATCTTGTAAAATAAAAAATTAAATATTAATATTTTACAAAAATGAAAATTTATAAATAATTATAAATTATATAATTAACTACAACTAGCAAATTTTTGTCAATTATGATGAACCAAGTTTTTTCTTAGAGTGATATGAGCTTCTCCATTATGAACTTATGTACCAACTCTCATAAAATTTGCTAGGGATATGATGCGTTCAGTAGAGTACACATAGCTGCGGCACTCTTGTTGGTACTGGGTCTGTCGTTAAGGAATTCTTCCGGTGGTTGAAAGTCATATCTATCTTATTCATCTTCCACTATCATAGGATGCAATTCGATATATGATATGATAACTTTTTCAATGAATGTCTCGTCTCATAGAAGATATGGATTTTTTTTATAAATACAAAATAAGCTTCAAGAACTTCAAATGCTCTCTAAAAATCCTTTCTAATGCTCTCTTGATGCTTAACGAACATCTTGAGTTCAAAATTATTGGAGCTATAACTATCTAAACAAAGGTAGCTTATTCTAAATATATTTCATCGGTAAGATGATATGGCAACTCTCTACATGTGTTATTAATACTGTAGCTCATTTTTTGTACTTGATCTTCTAATATGTTAGTGAAAATATGAAATTTCTTTTAATACATTGATATCAATGTATATACCTAGCGTTACAAAGAAAGCATGTCATATTTATAGGTTATATAAAATAATTGCTTCCAATATAATTTTTATCTTCCCACTTCTTCCATTATATTGTCAAGTCCATGTAGTTGGACAATTTTTTCATTCCTATTATTTCAAGTCAATGCTTCCTATCATGTCTGAAAATCTACTTTGTTTTCCTACATAAAGTAGTTTTGCCAGATCTTGTTCCTTTGATTTCCTTAGATATTCCACATTAAAATAAGACATGATACCTTTGACAAACTCCTTAGAGCTTTCCTTATTGTAGTTACCAATTCTGAAGTATTCATCTACACAGGAACGGATCCAGAAAATTTATACTATGGGGGCAAAATATTTATGTACTTCATACAATTAAAAAAAAGGGCAAACAAATTAATATAAATGGGAGCAAATTCTTTTTTTCTATTAAATATATATCCATAAATTTTTTTTGTGTGGGGCAATTATACATGTGCATCCATCGCTGCATCTATGGTATTAGCTGCTATTTTATAGACGAGAACCCTCATAGTTGTAGTACAATTTTATAATGTGATATCCCGAGTCTATGAGTAGCATCTCACTTTTCCTAAAAATATGGACCAACAACACTCACCGCCTTTACTATTTGAAGAACTAAAGGTCTTTGCATGTAAAATCTGTGTCAAAATATATTATCATTACAAAATAGATCTTCTTCAAACCCTCATAACCAGCTGCAAAATGGCATAATAAACCCAAAAAATTGACTTCTATTTGGGCTTACCACTCATACATAAAGTTGACCAAAAAATTATTAGATTTAAAATCTGAATCTGAATTATAATCAGAATTATATTCAAAACTTTGGAAGTATAATTTACATCTAAAAATCTAAAAAATACCTAATTTTTTATTAAAGTTAGTTTAATTTATAGGCTTTCTCCGTCTTTTTAATGGAGTCAATTTCTAATTTTAATGAGGACATATACTAAAAATATATTTAATTATCAAAGAAAAAAAAATTAAGTGGGGGCAATTGCCCCCACTCATCTCCATATGGATTTTGTTTTTAAATGGTGTTACTATTCATGCGAAATTATCAATTTGGTACCCCATAACTAAAATTATGAAACAAGTGTCCACGTTGGACTATTTTGATAAAATCCCGTGTACCGAACCATTACACGGGATTTTATCTCGTGTATTCCAATACACGGAATTTTATACCGTTCGTAAAAAATGGGCTAAAATCTCGTGTATTGGTAAAATATCACGTTTTGGGGCAATACACAGGAAAAAATCTCGTGTTTTGGTTTTTTATGTATAGAACTCAAAAAGTTATGTGGATTCAAAAAAATATTTCTCGAATCGGACATCCAAGCACAAAGATATTGTTATTCAAAGTTTTTTTTACATAATCTCTCAATTTGAATTTTTTTAATTTTTTAAATTTGAAAAACAAAATACAAAAAACTACAAAAAAACCCGTCTTTTGTTAATTTTTATTACAGAAATTTGATTTTTTTTATTTTTTATGAATCCGTCACTTGATTTTTAATTTTTCAAAAAATTTAAAATATTCAAAATTCTTTTATAAAAATTACGACGGTTTTTTTGTGCCTTTTTATTATTTTTGTATTTTTTTTCAAATTAAAAAAAATCAAAAAATTCAGATTGAGAGATTATGTAAAACAAAACTTTGAAGAGCAATATCTTGGTGCTCGGATGTCTGATTCGAGAAATGTTTTTTGAATCCATATAACTTTTTGAGATTTATACATACAAAAACCAAAACACGGGATTTTTTCCCGTGTATTCGTCGAAAATGCGATATTTTACCAATACACGGGATTTTAGCCCGTGTTTTATAAACGGTATAAAATCTCGTGTATTAGTATACACGGGGTGAAATCCCGTGTACACGGGATTTTATATTTGATTATAGGGTACCAATTTGGAATTTTTTTATGAACAGTAACACCAAATAAAAAAAAATTCCTCCATATAGCTACGCCCCTAAATCTAATAGAGAAGATTATAGAAAGATAGGAGAAAGGTTTGTAAATTGTTGAGAATAAATAAAAGGGAAAAGTACACATAAGTACCTTGTGGCTTACCTGTTTCCAAAAAAAGACCGTGTGGTTTTTTTCTTCCAAATTCAGTACCTGTGGTTTTATTTTGGGGACAATTTTAGTCCCGGGCAGCATTTTAGGGTGACCGGCCACCTGTCTTTGCCACATCATTGCCACATCACTGACACATCATGGTCTTTTTTTGGAAATAAGTAAACCACAGGGTACTTATGTGTACTTTTCCCTTAAACACATGCACGTCACTCCTCAGGCTTCATAGAACTGGAAGCCTCCTCCGGTGCTGCAGCCTCCCCCACCGCGGATGCCTCAAAACTTGCCACGTCAGCATTGCTCTCCTCCTTGGCACCCGCTGATTCGGTCTGTGCCTTAACCATCTCCTGCGGCGGTTACCTCGGAATCTGATACTTTAGGGTTGCTATGGCGTCGTTTTGAGATTCGAAATTTTGAAATGCGAAGGGAAAATGAAGGAGGAAGAGTAAGGGCTCGACGAGATGCACGGGAAAAATGTTTGAGGTTGAAGATGAAAGGGGGTAAATTTTTAAGGAAAAAGTACACATAAGTACCCTGTGGTTTACTTGTTTCCAAAAAAAGACCATGATGTGTCCGTGATGTGGCGATGATGTGGCGAGGAGAGGTGGTCGGTCACCCTAAAATGCTGCCCGGGACTAAAGTTGTTCCCGAAATGAAACCACAGGTACTAAATTTAGAAGAAAAAAACTACACGGTCTTTTTTTGGAAACAGGTAAACCACAGGGTACTTATGTATACTTTTCCCTAAATAAAATGAGAATGACATATATTTATAGAATTTGAAATAGTTTTATGCCACATAAATTTTACAAAATTTCTAACCTAGATCAATTGTATTATTAAATATAAATAATTAACAACATGACAAATATTATTTGATCAGAATGGTGCAAATGGTAGGATTTTTTTTTTAATTTTTTCCCAAAACAATATTTTTTTTTAAAATGATGTGTACCGCGACACGCGGGGCCCTGCTTCGGTGGTCTTAGAAAACAACGGGTCTATTTTTATTTAAAACAACGGATCTTATATATTCAGGGCCTTGACTTCAAATAAGCTGGCAGGTTATTTATTTTTAAGAGTTAGTAAATAAGCGGGCGTTGTCCACCGTGCACTTGGACATGCTTTAATCATAAACATATGAGCTGCTAATTAAGGAAAATTGACGTGGACTTAAGCTAGATAAGAACACTAATACTTGAGGGTGTGTAAAAATAGATTTGAGACGGATATATGTCACGTCCTGATTTCCCGAGGATATCTTATATTAATAATAACAATATTTATTATTATCATTATTATGTTTTTAATATTTAGATCGTCCTGTTTGAATAATACAGTTTTGGGTTAGCCTTCAATTTCAATCTCTTTCCTTTTTTGCAAAAGGATTGATTATATATACCACAAAAAGTGTTACACCCCAATAGATAAAAAAACCAAGACTCAGAAATTATATAAGACATCTATGCACAAATCCAATCTCACTAAAGAGATTCCATAAGCAAAATTATCTTCTTATGCCGAATTTTGTGGTAGAATTCAACCAATGCAACTACCCCTGTAACTCATCACAGAATGGTATGACTGATAAGTTCTTAATTGCATGAAAAAGTTTCCGATTTTTCTTATTTCAAATTTTCCTTAATAACATATATTTCCAGATTTCGGTCTTACAAAAAGAATAAGTAGATGGAATTATGGAGAAAGGGTTAAAGAATCAGAATGTCAAGGGTTTTATGCTTCAGCATATTTAAACTAATAGGGCCACGAGGAGAAAGATTGGGGCTACCTACATGTGCATGTACATTGGGAGTAGCTAAGGAACAAATATTGCAAGCTAGCATGATAGAGGTGATTGAGATCCGCCATTTTCACTAACCCATAAAGCGTGTATCCCATATGATATGCGTTATGGGAGTCCTTAATGGCACTAAATCTACCTATTAATAATATAAAAAAAATAGCATTGACAGTATCTAAAAAAGTCGGATTTTTTTTTTCAAAGGTAACATCAATTATTTCATCTAATATTGAATCTTACTTCTACGCATTTCGTCATTACAAAAAATGAGAAAAAATTGAAATGAGTGTATCACCTGGGAGAACAAGTTTGCATGGGGATAGTCAATAATTTAAAAAATGATTGTAAATGTATCTATTTAAAGGTATATTCAACAGGTATTGTTCTTTATATTACACAGCCTTAGTTGCTGCGTGTGTGGATAAATTTTTATAAATATTTTTTGAAAGATCATTTCTTTTATAAATGTTGAAATTGATCAACTTCATTGTTTAAAATTTTGGGTAATAAAGGAATATTTTGCTAATGAAAAATGAAAAATACCAATATTAGTACATATAATATTATGGTTTTGCGCCATTATCATTCACTTTAGAGATAAAATTTTCAATTGTAGTTTCTCAGTTTTTTTGTGTGAGAAGCTCGAGTTGGGTCTAGAACCAAAATTTGCTGTAAACCTAAAAACAATATCGTTGCTCGTCTGTTAAGATTCATTAACTAATTTGATAACTGAATTGTCAATGGATTAAAATATTTATTTAAATCATTTATTTATTTTTTTCAAATCTTTCTTCTTTAAATAACCAATTTTTTAACCCTAACCCTTACTTTCATGTTTCAACCATTCCCTCTCTCTCCCTATCCAACACTGTGGTTACTGATTTAGTTACATTATTTACTCAAACACTCTCTTTTCACGTCAAATTAACAAAATCAAAGCTAATACAAAAAAAAATTCCCAACTATGAGAAGCTCTATTTTGGATACTTTTATTTTTTTTTTCTTTTTTTTGGAAAGCAAAGAACTTCTTTTTTATACATGTGGCAGTTCACCGTTGTCGGGAATTCAGTAAAATGTGGAATATTTTTTCAAAAATAGGAAAAATTAATAAAGAAACAGCAAGCAACAATATTTCATAACACCTTTTGATCCCAATAATTGCACTGGCTCTGTCAGAACCCAATTCCCATCTCATGTAGAATCACGAAATGTCAAATGTCTTTTTTTTGAAAAGCAGCACAGCGAGGCTACCATGTGACATGGTGGTTCGAGCTAAAAACCAAGAATTTTTTTTATTAACTATAAATATTTTCAGTACAACAACCATAAAAATTAAGGTCGATCTAAAAAATAGTTCATGCAATAAAGAAAATTTAGCTGATATGCATGGTGGATGGAAGAGAGAGGTCCCTTGAGTGTCAGTCCTAGAAATGTGGCTGTGCCATCGTTGAGAGGCTGGATTATTTTGTAGTCTTGTAGATCCGTGATCCTGCTTTCCTCACTCTGATGTGATTGGTCAGAGGTACTTTCTTTTTTTTCCCTCAACTTTTTCTTCGTTTTTCAATTTATCTTTATAATTTACCAATGTTTTACTTAACTGACAATCAAGTGACTAATAACAGTACCCAATTAGTTGTACTTCATGCGTAATGTCATTAATTTATATATGTGTAATATTTAATTATTGATTTTGTAAACGTGACATCTAACTTTATCTGTTTAAGATAAAATGAGACAAATTTAAGACGTAGGCAATATTGATGATTTGTACATCGAAGATGAAATAGTAAATGACTAAGTGACTAATGGTTAGTGATTGTCGCTTATTTATTAGCCACATATAAAACTTATGTAATCTGATCAGGAAATATAAAATTTACAAAAATGCATTTCACCACAAAAAAAGGTAAAATGGACTTTAAACATTAGACATAATTGAAAAGTTATTATGTATTTGCATGACCCATACATGTTGTCCACGATCAAAATTTAACCCACGGCCCAGATCTAAGGCGGAGACAGTAAAAAAATTTGGACAGACACCCACATCAGGTTTCGTCATGAGTTATGGCCTATCCGCCAGGTTTCGTCACCTCGTTCTGCCTAATTCCTAATTTGGCTTAATTACTAAGTTCATTAGCTTCTCAACTAAACTTTCACTGTGATACTTCATTTCTTTCCACCAATATTCTTCTGTTAACAAAGGTATGTGATATTAAGTATTTTTTGTGTTACTGTTCATTGTTATGTTATAAATTTGATATCAAAAATTTTTGTTTTGCGGATCAGATGTCCATGTGAATACACTTATTTTTTGTTCATGTCTGATTGTCAATACATTGATATATATTCGTGTAACCGAGACATAAATTAATTATTCATGACAAATGCATAAATTCTTTTATTCATCCGTCGTCAAAATACAGATAAAAAATCTATATATTGAATATCCCAGATTTTCATTCTGCTCACGAATTGAATATCCAAGAATTCTCTTTTACTTTTCGATGTACTAAAAATCTTGGTAAGTGGAGATGAATGGGGTCACGTGAGGAATATAGGCTAAATTTTTTTTATTTAACATGTACGCACTTTGAATGGATTCAAATTTCAAAATTTTACTTGGATATTAATTTTCTAATTTGACTAAATTTATAAATTTTGACTGTAAGTAATTTATTTGATTGCAAGAAAAAGCCAAACATATTTTTTCGTAAAACCAAATACCAAATTCATAAATAAACGTGAACAATAACAAACAAAAAAATCCGTGATTTTAATCTGAAAAATAATTTTGAGTGTCAAAATAATGTTCTTTGTTCATTCTGCATCTGTGGTCATAGGAATAGACTGATGGATACTTGAAGCATACAAAATCCTTGAAACCTTTGGGTGTGTAACATCTATCCATCATAGCGCACCATCATCCCATAAAATTTCAACAACCAAAAAATATCAACGAGAGTCGTATATCAGAATCTAAACAGAAACAAAATGTTCTGATTTGGATAAATGTTTTTATGTTTTGTGAAACGTTTCTTGGATTTGAACCATTTGTTTTTATGTATTGTGAAAGTTATCCCAAAATTGGGTCATACAATATTTGATTTCGAGTAGCAGAGGTTTACGGTACAAAGGTTAGGTTTTTAATTAACTTAAACAAAATATATTAATTTGTATTGAGAACTATGAGAAAGAGAGATTGTAACAGACAAAACCATCGGTTATTTGTCTGCTTTATATTTGTTCCCCGAGTTTAGTTGATAGATTCTTTATACATAGGGACGAAACCATTTTGCTTTGAGTGCAATAATGGATCCAAATATTTATTAGTTTTTGGTCTCTCACTTGGTGTCTTTATAGAGAGGAGAATGGAATTGCAGCGGTGTCCAATGGCTCTTACCTCTTAAGAGATGAATGGCTGTCATCTGGTGGCTGTGATTCGTCTAGTATATTTCTTTGGATTGGTGCGGATAGAATTTCCATGTACATCCACAAACAAAATTCACCAATCCCTCCAAGATATGATTACCGATGGCAGAGCTTTGTCCTCTTATTTCTCCAGCAATTGTGAAGTTTTAATCGTTGCGAAAAATTGGGCCCGACATATTCAATATCAAATTACTTTTTATTGGTTCGTACTTCATATACTTGGAACATGTCCAGATCGTTACTTAAAAAGAGAAGACGTCAAGAATGTACAAGGTGGTAAATAAAAGATAGGTGGAGTTGAGATCATACATCTACCGTGCTGATAAATGTAACAATAAGTATAAAAAATAAATATTAAACAAAGATGCGTGATTGTTAATTACAATATTTTTTCGTTAAGTGAAGATTTTATTGAAAGAATCTGAACTTAACTCATCTAGAGCGACATAAAGGGTTAGGGTTTTATGCAAGATTTTACTTTACAATTTCGGGAGCTTTGAAGTCATTTACTCATTTTTCTTTCAGAGTTTCCTGTTTTGGTAGTGGTGATAAAAATATAATCACCCATCTTCATATCATTCCCAATTAGAAAATGTCATTGTTCGTTCAACCACGAGTTGTTTTCCCAATTTTAGGTTCCAATGATAAAAAAAAAGGGTGTATTGTGTTACTATTGAAAAATTAAATAACCTCGTGATACCAAGAGAAAATCAATGGCCCAAACAACTTTCATAACGAAAGGAATATATATATATATATATATATATATATATATATATATATATATATA
>SOPF01027573.1:100366-115895 GCA_012979155.1 Hypericum perforatum
ATATATATATATATATATATATATATATATATATATATATATATATAGGAAGTGACATAGAAAATGCCCCTTGTCTTGTTACTTTGTAGCATGGAGAAAGTAGACTGGTGGGCTCCATTGTCAGAGGCCCATAAATGTAGCCCGAGACCGAGGTTGAAACCAGAAAGGCCCAAATTTGGGGCTTCTTCGCATTAGCCCAAGCTTTAAATATTTTAGCTTTTGATAGTAAGCGAGCACAATATTCGTTATCCGAATCTTGGTATCCAAATTTTTGTTGACTTCGGAATAAATGAATTTTAAAATTTGTACATTTAAATACCTGATATATCCCAATGGTAAAAAAAACTGGCGTTTCAAAAATTGGAGCAGCCCAGCCCAATCCCAGAGGCCCAACCCCACTATGTATTCCCCAAACAAAGTAACATTCAGGAAAAAAGAAACACAAGCAACCTCTGAAACAGACACAGAGCAGCTGGTCTCAAATGGTAAATTTTCGAGTGAAGACCTTCATTGCAAACAAAGTAAAGACCATGTAGGCTCAGAATCCGATTCGAAAGACGAAATAAATAGTAAAAAAACATGTAGTATACCCAACAGGGAGGAAATGGACCACCATATAGGCAACTTCCAACATAGATGCTTCTGTAACGGTCCAATCTCCAAACATATAATGAAGAATGAAAATTTAAACTTTACATGAAACTGATAAGTTAAATTTACCAGTTGCGGAATTGGCTAATCAGACTCGTCCACCGTGAGCCAACCATTGGACTCCACGTCCGAGTCTTGATCATGAGAAAATGACTGCCTCCCCCTCTGTGAACCAGCCTGTGTTGTGGAGCTTCCCGGAAGCCAGACCCAGTCACTGGTATCACTGGGTGTTCGATTCATCTCTGGTTGCTTCGAAGCTGATGCTCTACTTGACCGGTCGCTATCATCATCCTCTAATTCATTAAATGAAAAATCATCCTCCTCGTGTTCAAGCCTTTCTTGGTTGTTTTCAGAAGTATTGGTATCAATATCTCTGTCTTCGAGCCTTTTCTCCTGGTCCTGTATACTTGAGCTTTTTGTTAAATCTATAGTATCAGTGACCTCGAACTGCCGAGATGGAGATTCTTCTGTAGCACTAGATTTTCTATCATCCTCCGAGGAAGTAGAAGTTCTAGGATCCTCAGACTTGGAAATATTTTCATTTCTCAGGTCCTTGATCTTCTTTAGAACCAAGTTTCTTGCCTCAACAATCTGCAGATAACTTTCGGTCAGATGAAATGGAGCAATTCTCCGTACATCCAGAGGTTATAAACACAGTCCTATGCTATAGCGATTGTCTTTCCAGGAAAACGGTCCGAGAGTGAGATGAACTTGAAAAGATAGGAGTTTTACCTGACTGCTGGATAGAATCTCGCAATCTCCTTCGCTCAGTCTTGGGAGCAGCAGTATAAAATAAATGAACCAAAATCGATTGCCACCAATTTCACTTTGAAGACTAGCTTTAAGAGTCGCAAGACTGGGAACCATTTCAGCTATAGCTAAAGCATGTTCTTTCTGAACATCAGACATTCTGAAATCTGATACACAACAATCAAGAGTCAGAATCAAAGGTACACAAGGAAGCACTAGTCAAGGAGTGGCATCTATGACCAGATAACAACAGGTTGAAAGTTTGAGGATCCATCTGCTAATCAGAGTAAGAAACAAAGACACGAACGGACCTTCAAAGCAACTTATATGAATGCATACAGAAAAATTACTAATAAGCCTATGCACACACAAGCAAGCAGCGACCGCACTTTGAAGACGACCATCCTTTTCAAGTACGAAACCCACCACTACTTACAGCGAAAATTAACACCGTTAACCTTACCCGTCCGTGACAAGCCCCAGCCAACCTCAAACCATCCACTTAAACACTCCAACCTAAAGAAACCAATTGAAATAATCTATCGTGGCCAAACCGTTACATAGTATCAGCAATTCTAAAACAAACAAGTCCAGCTTATTCAATGTCGTCGTATCACTTAACCAAAAAAATGTCGTCGTATCAAACAATTAACACACAAGCTATAATCAACCAACGGAATAAGAAACATAAAAAAGAAAATAGGAAAAGCGAAAAGAGCTAACCGTCTGTTAACGGTAACGGTGATTCAGTCCAGCACTCGGGGCGAGTAGCTATCTTCTCAACGAAAGCGATCACCTCCTCCGTTATCCCCGCCACGTACGCCTCCTCTTCCTCCTCCTCGTCTTCGTCTTCGTCTTCTTCTTCCTCTTCGATACGGTTACTCGGGAACGGTAACAAGCTCGATGCCAGCTTGGACAGGCCGCTCTTCAAGCTTCCACCGAGTTCCGTGAGATCGTTCCTAACCCCGGCGAGCCCCTTCGGTGACTGCTCCACCACTTCCTCCTCCGACGACGACGACGAGACCAAAGACGTCGGCGACGTCTTGAAGAGCCACGACATGGATGCTTCTGAGTTCTGATCCCTTGGTCCTTTTCTTCCTTTTGCTCTTTTTTTCTATTTTGAGTGTGGGTTTATATAAAAAAAAATTTAGAGAGGTTTTGGGGAAGCGGTTATAGAAGTTCTGGTTGCGACAGAAACCAAAGACGAGTAAACTACAAAAAGACAGAGTCCCACTTTAAGTCTGCTTTTTGTTTTTTTACGGCGGACCAATTAGAACTCTAAATGGTATTTTTCTATTTTTCTTGCTTCAAATTTCAATATTCTCCTGAAAATAGAAAATTTTGGATAGAAGTTGGTAAATTAATTAATTTTTCAAAAAGGAGTAGAAAGTTAAAAAAAAATTCTGCAAATTCCTGGCATCTTTCGTAACACTAACACCCTTAACCAAAGATTTGTAAAGCAAATTTTAAAAAACTTATATGATAATTTTAGTTAAACTGGAATAATTATTTTTTTATCTCTGTACTCTTTGGTTGATAAGCGTCCTTTAGGCATGAGGTTAACACAAATTAATAAGACTATTTCGTTGATAACCACACACAAATACAAATACAATTCCACTCAACCTAATCTTCTAATACTATCTTTATTGGTGACTTAATCTAACTAGATTACCAAATACATAATTAATTTTATCTCATCAATATAATATTCAACCTAACCCTCAATTAACTACACAAATTATATTTTTAACAAAAAAAATGTTTCTCAGTGATGACCTGGTTTAACCAAGTAACATCAACCCATACCAATGAAAAATAACATCTTCTTGGTAAGTTTGCTTTCACTACCCAAGAGCAATTAATTTAGTGATTTAATGTCTAGATCCAGAGCTAAATTCAAGTTGATTGAGTTTCTATCTTGAAAAAGAAATAAGAAATAAGAAAAAGAAAAAATAACAATTTTGTTTTTCTTTTCCAAAAGTACATATGTTTCTATGCATATCATTTTTTGGGTAGAATTTTATGCATATAATTAGAACCAAGCAGATGCTGTTATAGTAGGTGAAAGAAAGGCGCGGGAACAATTAATAATACGAGTTATTTGTAAATAAGTGCTTTGTGTTATTCGAGATTAGCAGAACCTACGTTTTACATTAATCCCAAAACCTGTGTTCAATTATTCATAATCATAATAAACCATTGGACAAGCAACAACATATACTATTTCTATTTCTGAACAATTTTATTAATATCCACGTCATGAAAAAGCGTCCGCTCCGCTGTTGCGACGTCACATCATATTTAGGGTAACCGCATCGACAACTATGCATATACAAAACTTTCATCTTATGATAAAAGCCAACAACTGCCTTGAAACTGATTCAAAAGTGAAAAGCTTACATGTCACAATAATCCACACCAAGTATACCAAAAGGTGGTTATCCTGATCGGCAAGCTAAAACTAAGAGCTCCATTCTCATCTCATTAAGTTCTTTTTCGTCAAGTCGGTGATGTTCGAGACTAGCAAGTAGCACAATGCAAATTACCAATGAACAAATCAGAAGTTTGCCAATCAAACTTGGGTATCTGAATTGCATAAACGAGGTCATAATCACAGATTTACAAATGGGGGAGGTTCTATGATCTATAAGAAGCATTACAAGGGAGGAGGAATAAGATTTAAGTTCCTGCTACAGAAAAACGTCAACATAAAAAAGCAGGTGGCAAAGACTAATCAACCCTCATAAGCATTATTACTAACCTTTACTTGCTTGAATGGTCACTAACATGAAGTGTTTCCCTCGCTATTTATCAAAGAATAATCTCATTCTACCCGTCCAATTCACATGCACAACATATCGTACACAGATCTTCAAGCTTCGATAGTATCAAAACACATATCCGAAGAGCTCGCATCTGCTCTTTCGTGTTTTTCAAGTATGAAGGTGACGTGTTCTTCAAGCAAAAGAATCGTGTCTTTTTGTTTCCAAAGCATCTACATGAGCCCCGAGTAAGGGTTATATGCTTGAGCCTGTGGGATGCCTGAGCCATACGGGTGCACAGCGGTTCCGTAAGGATTTCCAAAAGGATTAGTGGACTGTTGTTGTAGTTGCTGCCCCATCATCATCTGCTGCTGTTGATGAAACATGTAGGCTTGCTGTTGGTTGGCCATAGCAGCCATTTGCACCGAATGAGGGGCAGCCACCCCATTGGAGGCAAAGAAGGGATCGTGCACAGTTGGATGCATCATTGTGCCAGCATTTGGGTTTTGCTCCCAAGGATTGTAACTAACAGGCTGATTGGTTCTCCTAATTGCATCATCGTATAAGCTGTCCAGTGTGAGTTTATCTAGCCCACCACCCTTTTCAATCAATGCAACAGAAAAGTTAGGTTAGAGTTGGTCAGCAAAACCGTAAGAGAAACAGAGTTTGGTATAACTGAAGTGAAAATGCAGCATAAAATACCAGTTTGCTAGCTGCTGCGGCAGTACCATTTGAACTAGGAGCTGTGACAAGAGCCAGTTCCCACCCTGTAGTTCCATTCACTTGAGTAGGCGCAGCTGCTGGTGTGTCTGCTGCGTAAATAGAAATAACCAACATAGACTTAATTACCACAGTTTACAGGTACATTCCTCAATCAGGCACAAGCCGAATAGTGGCATGTTTATAAGAAAAGGTAATGTTTTTGTTGCTTCGTGATTGCCGTAGTATCAGTTTTACAAATTTACTGAAGGCATCAGTTGTATTCGTTTCAATTAAGTTTTCACCATGAAATTGCCAGGGTTTGAACCTGGGCCTCCTAGATTTTTACAACGTTTGTATTAAGTTTATAGCACAAATTTGCAAATACGGTCTCTTATGTTTTAGACTTGCATCTAAATGTAGAGAAGCCTAAAGAACATACCAACTAAAACAATAGCCAATGCCGAGGCATTTTTCTCATCTAGGTAAGAAGCAACTGGAGCAGGATCATCTAAGCCCTGCAATTACAAGACAAAACCAAGGTTAGGAGGAGGATTCCACAGAAACCATGAATGCAAGAAACAAGAAACTTACCAACAAATCAGGTGCTTGAGCAGGCACCTCTGGTTTCACTGGTTCAGGGGGAGGTGATGGTGGGCTTTCCTCCTTCACTGGTTCTGGGAGATCAGGCTCCTTTTTGTATTCAATTGCCAAGATGTCCTTCGGTATGTCATCTTTATTGCTAACAACCTATTGTTTGAAGGTCACATGGATAACAAGTCATTTCATGATGCAACATTTGTTCAAGAAATTCAACCCAAGTAATCAGCTCATATTTGAAGAAAGGTAGGTTCTTTCTCACCCAAAGGGCCAAGGTCTTACATCTCAGGACTCCTGATAAGTTATGAAAACTGATGAAGCAGACTTTTTTATTTTCAGTGAAGCAGATTTTAATGATTCCATAATTTCCCAGAATTAAGACCGAATGTCCATGTTATCAGATATATATCATTTGTTGCCATGTGTCCCCATCGGAGACAAAAACACGTCTGGTAAATAGACTCACCGAGTCCTTGCGGGCTACTGACATCCGTGGAGCATCGAGCACATATTCTTCCATGGTTTGTAGGAAGGATTGAGGAGGCTTCACAGCACAGAGAAATTTATTGACGAGGTTGTAGGGAGTTAAATGTTATGCCAAAGAATGAATCATCCAACATAAAGTCACAAGGGTAGATATGAACCTGTTCTATCTTGACGAATTTGTCTCCGCGCCCAATATCCATAGTTTTACATATTTCAAAGAACTCTGAAAGTCTCTCTGCCTGGTATGAAAAAAATGGTTCACTCGAGCTCATTGTAGATTCTTTTATCCGAGATCTCGATGTTTTTAATAGTACCTTCGAGAAATAAGAACAATCACAGCAAGTAAATAAAAATAAGATGTCACCTGTTGGCAAGCTCTCTTATATATTTCAAGACCCTTGGCAGCATCATTTCGTTGCATCTCAAAGAACTGCCAAGGAAAAGTTACATTAAACTTATAGTTTCAAGTATGGCTGAACCTTTGAATAGGAAAACCAATCTAGCCACTAACCTTGTCGACCAAATTGGCTGTACCATCAGTTAATGCTTGATAGATCTTAACACTTTCAGAAGCAACCTAGTGGGAATAGATGATGAGGGAATCAATCAATAAGAACAAACAAGAGCAACATGTAGACTAATCCAAATGAAAAAAAGACAAGATCTCCAAATCACACTTACTAATGAAAGTGCGAGCTGAATGACATAGTTGTTGACTGATGCCCCTTGTGGCTGCAGAAAGCAAAAAAACCTTCCAATTTAATAAACCACTTCAAAGAAAGGAGCAATACAGCAACGCGGTCTCATTGAGCTTTGGGGCAGGTGAATGTTTACATCTAATTGAATATCGTCAAAAGATATAATGAAAATAACCATCACCTCACAACCAAGAACACGAAACATAAGTTGTTGCAATGCTGGCAATTGGACCAGAAGCTCAGCAGTGTCCAAATCTTTGGTCCTCTGAATCAAGATTTCATTAATCAGTCAAAATAAGAGAAAGCACGAAAATATCAAGGAGCTGTGGGAAAAAAGCATTTTTAATATACAAATAAGCTAAATAGGTTGCAAAAATCCCTAGGTGTCAAATAAACAAGATCAGTGGAAAATGCGAGGGATTGAATAGAAAACAGCAATTTTGAGATCACAAAGAGATGTCAACTCATAGCACATCTTATATGCATCGACAATGGGATCTCATGGGACTTTCTTTTGTGAGTCAAATTCCATGTTGTATGGACAAACAGAAAATAGCTAATGAAAACCAAAAAACATATAAAGGTACCCTAAGCATTAAGATGATCCTAAAAGGTATTGTCACAAAAGATTCCTTACAGGTTTATCTGTCTCAACATCATACTTCAAAGTACGAAAGCACTCCAGTCTCTCTTCGAGATATAAAGCATATGTACGAACCCAGGCAGAGTAATCCCATGCTGCATCAGCATACAGCAAATCAAGTCAAGTGATCGATGGTTTCTTCAAAAGAAACAGAGCATGGGAAAAAAAATTACCATTTGCACTGGAGTCGTCTTTGAAATGGGCCATGTTAAGCATATGACTTCTGCTTTTTCCATAATTAATAAGTTCCTCGTGGAATGTGGGATCTACTTCCCTCAAAGCACGATGAATGACAATTAAAGTTTTCAATGCAACCTGAGAAAATGGAAGTCAGCAGTTGAAGATCAGCTCATTGACCAATTGCGAATTAGATAAATTTAAATAAAACTATACAGAATTTATTGTGGGAGGGAAACATATATCATTGCAGAGTAGTGTTGACACTCAAGTCCACTTATGAATCTACTTTTTGGTCGAGTGCTCATTTAAACATCGAGAAATAGGATCAAGTACAAAACTAAAAGAGAACAAGTGCCAATCCAGACAAGAAGACGAAAAAGATATCTCTGCTGTTTTAGGATGACACTTCATACACTCCATCAAGGAAACTCTAATGCCAAACAATCTTTTGGGACATGTGCATACCGCCCAATTATGCGTCCTTGAAAGCCGTCTTGCAAGAGCATGGATGCAATAAGCAACATCAGCTCGAGGTCTAGTAGCTGAAATAGCAGCAAAAATAGCTGCAAGATGCATATTAAATCCACGTTAGATCTCCATAACAGGATGCCTCAGCTTTCAAGACCACATAATAGCCTCATTTCAGAAAGGAGCTTCTATATTGAGAAGGAAAAGGCTGCATGAAAAGAATTCTCACCTCTGATGTGTCTCTCCTTGGCTGGTCTCTCAACGTGATTGGTTGCCTTAACTATAGCGATGTCCAGTTCCTGCTCAATAAAGCCAGAAGAATAAAATATCAGTTACCAGAACCCACATTTATAAGAAATAAACAGCACCAAAAACTACTCCAACCAGCATTTGGTTAAATTACCTTATAATCACTATTGACTTTGGCCAATGAAACTGTGGTGGTATCCTTGAGCGCTCCAAGAGCTTTCCTCAAGCCTCCGCCTCCCGACATTCTTTCTCACCCTCAACTAAACAAACCTCCTACAAAAGCTCACGGAGCAAAGGAGAGTCAGATTTCTTTCTCGCTCTTCTCAAGATTCCCGTCAGAATTACAACATAATCATTCATTAAATCAGGCAATTCAACTGCTATTTACACTGAATCAATCAGCTAAATAGTTCATTTCCAAGTCCAGTCCAAAATCCCCACCAAATCGGCCGATCCTTGATCTTCTAACCCGATTTTCCTTTACCATCCACTACCATATTCTCTATAACAGCCAAAATTACTGATTGTCTGATAGAATTCACCAACAACCGGGTGGTCAAAAAACCAACAAATCAAAACACTAAAAACTAAAAACTACTGATTTCACCAACTCCCATCCAAAGTAGTATAAATAAAGAAACCCAACAATTATAAATGGCTATAAACAACTACACACTGAACTAAGATAGATATACAGCCATTGACCAGCTCAAATCAACACCACCAAAAAATTCATTTTTATTATTTTAAAAATAACCCAGCTCTTAAATTCTGGTCCTTAGGAAAAGAAAAGATCAACACGAGATAATAAAAAAATGGTAAAAAATAGAAATACACATCAAATTAAAATTAAAGAAAGGAGATCAGAGAGAAAATCCGGGTTTCAGCTTATTATTATACCTGATATTGAATTGACAAAAAAGAGAGGAGAGAATAGTCCTAATTAGGAAAGGACGATTCGGAAGAGAGAAAGGGAAAATGGTCGGTGTCCCAAGTGGAGGAGAAAGAAAGGTGGAAATTAGAAAAGAGGAATTTGGGAGAAGTATGAGAAGAAGAGATGAGAACGCTGTGTAAGTGTTTGTTTGTTTAGCTAAGAAAAAAAAAATAGGAAATGAATGAGCGAAATTGAGTTGTCAGCTGTTTTGTTTATATGGTTTCGGTTGGGTCGTCGCGTCGGCGTCCAAAGATTGACAACTAATTTGGTTTTTCTTTATTTTTTGGGAAAATGTTTATTTAGTAACTTGTAGTTTTATAATTTCAGAATTGAAATCACGAAGTTTCAAATTGAGAATTTCTAATTTGAAATAACATGGTCTAAATTCTGAAAACGTGAAATTAGTGTGTAGCAAATGATACTTTTCTCTTTATCTTTTACTACTTCATATTTACGTATCATCTTTCACAAAATATTTTCACCTGGTATTAAAATTTTGTGGGAAGATATTATTATGCTTCTTGCCAATTTTCTAGACTCTTTGATCCAATTTTAGTTAAGTTTGTTTTAACTTTCTTTCCCATTTTGTGATACTTTGATACCAATTTAATAAATTAGAATATTAAAATGATAAAACTTTATATAGTAGAGATGGATCGTACAAGACACTAATTGGAAGAATAGATTGGTGCAGGCGTAATTGTTCCGAGGATGTGTCTGAGAGGGAATTTTCACTGACCTCCTGAAAATAAATAGACTAAAATGCATTAGAGACGAACATCTAGCACATGGAAGTGATTTACCACATTTAAAAATTGTTTGGTTCGCGAGATGGATTGTTCTTTCGTCCTTAGTTGTCAGAAAACTTCCATTAAAAATTTGAAGATGCGGTTGCTACTGCGGGGCGAATTGAGTGTTGGTCTTAATAGCTGCGATTCGCATTACGCGAACTTGAATCCAGGTCACATACCGCATTTAAAAAAAAAAATCAGATGATTTAATAGTTGCGATTTGAAGAGCTAATTACATCATTTATTTTCTTCCTTTATCATCTTTTTTTTTCTCGTCACTCGTTTTTCTATTTTTTCTTAGGTTTCTCTTTCTTCCTCCTCTTTCTCCTTATCTCTAGGTTTAATGCTAGCAACAAAATCGACAATCTTGGTGATGAAGCCAATGACACTATTGACATGTCTAACGATGACTAATAGATTCAATGACGAGCGACAAAATCGATGACGCTCATGAAGAAACTCTCGTTTCGTTCGAGATTGGAAAGTCAGACTTAACTCTCATCCTTATTGCCTCTTGTTGCTAACATGAGATGACAACGAAGGATGATGTTGATAGAGAACAATACTGGTTGAGGAATATGATGTTGGTGGGAGCATAACGGTAGCAAAGTGACTCTCATCCTGTCGTGGTAGATAAGTGAGTCAAATCTAACTCTCGTTCATGATAATGACTAATCTCAATGTCTAAATAGTAGACTAAGTTATAATCAAGGTCTGGCTCATCCTCTCCATCTAGATTAGACAGGCTCATCTTATCTTCCTTATCTTTCTAAGGGAAGGTATGTAACCTGAACTTTTCAAAGTCCACTATCTTCAACATATAACTCGTACCCAATTCTACCATAACCTCTTTCCTTTCTCTACTGATTAATGGTTCTTTTGTGAGGTTATCTTTAGGGTAGTTCTTAGTCCTAACCATGGGTATCCATTTCTTCTTGTTCAGCTTCTTCCTTAGGTTAGTGTATTTCTTTTCAATCATAAGGGATAGTGTATTTCTTTTAATCATAAGGGACTTATCCTTGTCAGGCTTAGACTCCATCTTTGGTGCTTTGCACTTAGACCTAACCAAGAATTAAATTTAATTCGTAATTCGATTTAATTTGATTCATTAATAATTCAATTCAATTTGTATATAATTCAATTTAATTCTTATATAATTCGATTCGTCAAAAATTCAATTTGAATTCGTCATGGTACGAACTGAATTCGGTTCAAGATTTTTATAATTCGTCAAACTAGCAAATTTAATTCAAATTTGATTCGAGATGAATTTGTATGGAATTTCATTCAAATTTGTGTGTATATATATATATATTAAAAGCGGCTCACAACCAGAGTATTTTTGGTAGAGGGTGCGAGCGGGGTTTTAGACTTTTAGTTTTTAAGGTGGATGCTAATGTCATCACTTACTTAAAGGTAAGAGAACTATATGGGCATTGATTTCTTTGAAGCTAAGGATACGTAGATAACTTATTTTGATACATTAATTACAAGACCAAATTTTACTTTATTTATTTTTCCTTTAAACTGTTAAATAAGTATTCCTATTGGCTTTTTTGTTTATTTATTAAATGTTTAAGAATTAATTCAATTTCGCTTTGGATTCAATTCGAGTTTGAAAGTTTATAATTCGTATTCGATTCATCTTTAGACAAATTGTATATGGTTTATGTATAGATAAATTCAAATTCAAATTAATTCAATTTATTCAGATTCAAACTATGGCCAGTTCTATTTGCACCTACCATTAGACTCTTTTATTCATGCCTTATATGTATTAGACTTGGGCGCATCATCTTAGATTTATTGGCCTTGGTTAGAAACTGTATTATGACATACTATCGGTAGAGTTATAAGAACTTCTCCACTATCTTTGGTATAAAGAGTTCAGGTGACTTGGGGCATGAATTAACTAGACATCTACCTTATCCCCTAAGTGTCTACCTTATGTCCTACAACTCCTTGCCTCCCAGATATGGTAATGCTTAGGTGCCTCAAAAAAGTTTTTCCCTCAAGCATCTCCCTTAGATCTCTAGGAGCTCTTACTCTCTTTGTGCATCTCTCTAATCTCTTATGACTCTCTGTCTCCTCTATATCTCTCTCATATCTCTTGAATTTTGTCTCTTCAGGGCATTCCTCAAGTCTTCATTCTCTCATCTTTAGAGTATATCCCTTAAATCTTTAAGAAGTGTCTCACTTCAAACTTGCGTATCTTCCTTCTTGCCCTTCTTCAAAATCATTATTGCAATTAGAGTTATAAAGGTGGTTATTGGTGGTGTCTCCCTTGCAAATTTCAAATACCTATCTATGATGACTTGCTAAATCTGATTATGGAATACCACACAGTTGATTGTGTTGTGTAACTTACTCGTATGCTACTTATAAAATTTCATCGCTTTCAACTTCTTTTTATTTAAGATCCTATTGTTTTTTGGTAGGATGTATTGAGGAGTTTCAAATTATATATCATTGAGCACCTAAGTAACTAACTTCCTTTAACAGTTCATATTAGGAAATTTGGTTGAATTGTGCTCTGGGAGATACATCCTTGAAGTCTTTAATATGAGGTTATTATTGGTCCACTCTTGGTCGAGTGCCCTAAACATCAATTGATAGTTAATCAGAAGGTTAACTTTATCCTTCTTGAACCCTTCCAAATGTAAGCCTTGACTAGAAGCAAGTGTCCTTGCAAAGAGAGGATTGTTCCTAGTCTTTCCTCTCTAGAAGGTATTGCCACGGGTGTTTACCCTAGGTGAGAATGTCCATTATTAAACTATTTGATATCAACACTAGTCTAACTAATCATTGCTATCTCTTGCCTCAGTAGTCTCATAGTATTTTGTACCATTCATCTCTTAGATTCTCTAAATAGGAGATATCTAAGATGAATAATATTATAGTGTTTCGGTGGATAGATTTCACTAGTTATACCTAAGAACTATAAGTCTGGTCAAAGGTATAATTTACAAGAAGTTTTTTACCTTTATCCTTATTTGATGACTTTTAGTAATTTTGGCTTAAATAAATAACTCTTTGGCTTGGTAGTGGCTCTCTGTAGCTACCCTTTTAATTGCCTCTTTAACCTTGCTTAGGACCTTGTTGATTTGAGCAACCATCTAGCCATACAGCCATTGATGCACTTCACTATATTTTTTTTATCCCATTGGGCAGCTGTAGTTTTATTTGCTTTATTCAATAGTTATGGTCTTATTCTCTATCAGGCTAAGCTATCACTTTCTCTATCACTCACTTTAGTCAGGTTGGGATATCTTATCCTTCTATCTTTGTAACATCTTTAACTGTTAGATTATTGGCTAGATTAACTAATTTGTTAAGAGAACTATATTAGTTAAGTTTTTAAAGAGAGCAATGTTATCTAACTCCTTGAAGAGAACCATATTGTAGCTTATACTCTTTTCCATACTCATTTGGATATTAGGAGGGATGAATGACTCCCTATGGGGTGTAATGCTAAAAGTACTCCTTGGCTCTTTTAGAAAAATTGTCTAGCTCATATTCTTCTCAATAAGATGTTGAGGAGAGGACGGTATGTTATCTTTGCACTTGATCATCTTGCTAGAACAGATTTACCTCCTTTTTTAGATGTCCTTCTAATCTTATCGAATGTGCTAAAAATTATATTCTAAGAAAATAAAAGAATAAGGGTGTTAAAGACGATCTTGTACTAGCATAGAGACTCGTCTTAAGGTTGACTTAATAATACATGCAGTTTAGGGATAGTCCAAACCAGATCACCTCACCATCATTACTACTACTATACTAAATCAAGCTTTATTAGTAATGTGAACTAAACAAACTAAACTCTATTACCCGACTAACTGACCAAGCCCTACTATCCGGCCTAGTAATTTGACTCTATTACCTTACCTACGAATTAAGCTAAACATAAAAGTTAGAGCTTGATAAAAGATTTATAGTTTCTTATGGTGGATGTCTTCTACCTTGCCCAAAGCCCATTTAATATATGCAAAGTAATCTATCTTCGTCTTGGACTTGGACTCTCTATGCCAATGTTCATCTTTATTCAACCGTCAATTACCCTTATCATGATCATTACTACACCATAAAACCTACCTACTTCTTGAGTTTATCTCACTAACTCTTACCTATTCCACCAATTTTGGAGCTTATCATTATCACTTGAATGTCTGACACTTGTTCAAATTTGAGCCAATAATCATTATCTAATTTAGTTTTTATTTCCTCTAGAACTATGTACATCCTTAGGATTTATGCCCATTTTCCAACTCTAGTAATCCAAGTTCATCCGGTCTTTTTTAGCCTCTCAAACTCACTAAGAATTTGTCTCAACCTTGAACTCTTTTTATGAGCCCGCTATCATAAATTAGTAACACCAAAAATCAATAAATATTATGAGTCAATGATCCTTGTGAGCCAATATTTATAATAGGTCAACGATTACCATGAGCCAACAATCGCCATAGGATAACGATCGCCATAGTACGATGGTCGTCAGGACAATGATCACTATGAGAAAATGTTCACTACGGAGTAATCAAAATGATGACCCTGAGACAATAATTATCCCGAAATGATGATCACCACGGGACAAATCACACTATTTCATGGTGATCCCAATTATCTTTATCTGAACCGAGGCGACAATCAAGTCCATCTGAACTGAGACGACGATCGAGGCACATGCGAAACTGGATGACAATCTATCCTTAGTTAAATCGGCCAACGATCTGCTTATAAATGACTTAAATTAGATTTTGGACCTTCTTAGACAAAGATTTAAACAAAGTCACAACTAAAGAATAATAAATTAATCTCTTAGTTTTCTATAGCAATTTCAATCATTTTAATCCGAGGTCTGAGCAAAAATATGTGTATATTCTAACACTAAACTGTCTAGGGTCGCTTTGACCGACGATCGACCTAACTTCAATTTTTACTAGATTTTGGACTCCTTTAGATCCAGATTTGGACAGACCACTAATTAAAGAGTTGTAGCTTTTATCCTAGATTTCTACAACATTAAAATTACTTCAATCCAAGGTCTGAGGGAAAATATATAAGCAATCTACTGTTGGATTTACGGATACGAGTACTTGATTAGGATCGGGCTATAGTCGAGGCAAGTGTTGGACACTTTCTCCGTAAGACGAGATTGCCCCGTATATTTCAGTGCGTACGGGCTAAGGCAATCGTCCCCAAGATACAATGACTATCGGGCGTTTCCAAGAACATTGCACACGAACTCGAAACTTTCGGGCGAACCCTTATATACCCGGAACTTTCTTGACTCGGATTTCTAGTATGTAGAACGGGGGAAGAGAGGAAGTCGACAATGCTAGGAAATGCTGTTGTCGCTGGGATGATGGAAATGAGAGGGGAACATGCCTATTTATAGGCTGCAGTGAATGCCCAATCCAAGGGGACACCACTTCTGTCCTTATCCAGAAGTGTTTGTATGTCCCTGGGATGGCTGACAGCAGGACACTCGTGTCTCTTCGGTTTCCCTTTCTGGATAGGATCCTGCAGCCCCTTCGTGTCTCTTCGGAGGGCTGTCTGGATGCCTCATCCTTATCCTTCTGAGGATTGTCGGACGCGCCCCTTCGGGAGACAGT
>SOPF01027573.1:115905-145084 GCA_012979155.1 Hypericum perforatum
CGTGCTCGGACGGTGCTACGCACCGTCCTCGTAGTCAACGGAAAGTCAACCCAAAAGTCAACTGAAAGTCAACTGCGGGTCAACCTAGGGAGTGGTCAACATGTTGAATAGCCAAGATTTGAAACTCCTTATAAACAAGGAAATTTCTCTTGCACTAAACAATGTGGTACACCACATTCCCTCTTTCCTTAACTTAACACTTTAACTTATTTGGCTTTGGGCTTTTTGGGCATTTGGGCTTTATTCATCTTAATTCCAACATCTACCAATGCCTAACAATTGATCCGAGGTCGAACGTGGCCAACGGTCTAAATTAGACCTGAACCTAATTTGAAACTATAATTTCACTTAGATATTTGTCACCTTCAATAGAAATTAAACGTAAAAAGAATAATTGTTAGCAAATGAGTTTTATATTTTTGTCAAAAATTTTCAGGTGCTATAGGTTAAATTATAAGCCGCCCTAATTTTGTTTTCAAAGTAGAATAAGCACGTAATATCAACATCACAGCGTATTAATCTCTAATGTTTGTAACATACAGTTTCTAATTTATTCATAATCATCAATTTGCATACATCTACAGAAACAAAAATAAATTAATTCCAAACCCATCGAACAGCTCAGGTGATTTGGTCAATGGCAAACGAAGTGGCAGTTATTTATTTGGCATATGAAAAGTGATGTATGCTTAAAAAACTGAACATGTCACTTTAAGACACCGGCTTTTCCTTTTAATTTGTTGTTTGCAAAACCATACAACGCTTAATTATAAACTAAGCTTCCATTAAACGGTCACATCGTTGGTACAACTAAAATAGCCTAGGCACTTGGACATAAGACCAAGAGCAGCTCATGTGAGAATGACCCGTTACAGTATTGTTATGTCACCTAGTGTTTTTATACTCAATTTTTTTTATGTACCTAGGAATATGTCACTACTACAGTATCTTCATATCAGTTTTATATCAGTTTTTTTTTTAAACTAACTTTATTAAATTCAAATTTAATTTTGAACAAATTTAAAAATGTTAAAATTAATTCTAGACTAAAAATATTTATTTTATAAAAATCCAAAAATACATCAACTTATTTGAATTACAAATATATAGAATTGTAAGTTACATAATTAATTACAAAATTAAAATACTTATAAATAATTTAAATTATAAATACATGAAATTCAAGATTTTGAATTTAAGATATAGTGGTTATATCATGTGGAAAGAATATAAAATATTAAAATTATATATCGAAGCAACAAAATTTTATTCAATCAAGTATTTGTATAAAATTATATATTTTTTGTTGAATAATATTAAGTTACAAAAAATTTCATATTTTCAAAATATATTAAATTAAATATTTACATAAAATTATATAATTTTTCATATTACATAAAATTATTTAAAATTACATAATATTTCTCATCTTACATAAGTTAAATCACATCGATTAAATTGTTAGATATAATAATTTTTATTTTTTTAATAATATATAAAAAATTCAAACACTAGTGCAAAAATAGTACAAATATTTTTTAAAACAAATACTTGGCAAAAAATTGATTTTTTTTATAAAGGTACTCCTACTTTTAAAGGCCTCCTTTTTTCATTTATAAGTTGACTTGGTGGGTGTTTTTTTATATTCAAAAAAGGAACACGACATTTCAACCAAGTCGCTGTAGTTGAAGACAAAGATTTTTTGTTTTGTAAAACTTTATTTTATCTTGTCCTATTTTCTAAAGCATCATTTCAAATCACATGTATCACCTATATGTGTTAGACACACAAGAATGCCAGTATAACATAAAGGCACTCTAGTTGCGAGGCTAACATGATAGCTAAACTTAGTCTACTAGATTTGAATTAATTTGAAAAATTAACATTCAATAGTTCAGAAGTTTTCAATAACAATTTAGGTTTTTGCTCAAACTCAAAAATCTAGACAATTAATACTTTTCTTTTTTTAGCATAATTAATATTAATTATCCCATTTTTAAGATAAATTTAGAATATAGACTAGGCAATTAATACTTTTTCCTTTTTAGCATAATTAACATTAATTATCTCATTTTTAAGGTATATTTAAAATATAAACCCTTAATTTATGATGATTGAATATATCTAGAAATTATTATTACAAAATACACAAAATTTAAAACTTCAACCTCTTGATATTCCTTTCCCATTGATTTGTCTTAGTTAAGTAATTATGATGTTGGTTGTGTTTGTTACGTTGCTGGTTCGTCTCAGTTAAATTATTAGTTTGTACAAATTAAGAAACTAGTTTGTGTCAGTTATGTTATTGGTTTGTCTTAGTTATATTATTAGTTTATCTCAATTAAGATGTTGGTTTGTGTCACTTATGTTACTGGTTTGTCTCAATTAAGAACTGGTTTCTCTTAGTTAAGATACTAGTTTGTATCAATTATGTTACTGGTTTGTCTTAAGATGTTGGTTTATGTTAATTATGTTACTAGTTTGGAATCTTGCAGACACATATCCCTACCTACAAACAAAAGGAACGTGCCAGTCATATCAGATGGGTAGAATTTGGATTTCTAACATAGAAATCAACGATCCGAATATAAAACTAGTAACACCGAATAAAAAATCAGTGAGACAGAATAAAAAACCAGCAATACCAAATAAAAAACCAGTGATAACGAATAAAAAATTAGCAATACCGAATAAAAAACCAGCCACACAGAGTTAAGAACCAGCAACACTGAATAAAAAATTAGCAATACCGAATAAAAAACTAGCAACATTGAATAAAAAACTAGCAACACTGAATAAAAAACTAGCGACATCGAATAAAAAAATAGCAACACCGAATAAAAAATAATAATACCGAATAAAAAATCAGCAACACCAAACAAGAAACCAATGACATAGAGTTAAAAACTAGCAACACTGAATGACTGGTGTGGACATGGATGATGTCACAGGTAGATAGGAGGATGATGCCAGACAGAAGGACGCTGTTTGTTGGTTGTTGGTGAAAAGGGAAGCCACCATTCGTTGCCAGCTAGAGATGAAATATATTGTTGGTCGATAAAAAGGGTGCTCCGGTCAATGGTAGAGAATAAATTATTGGATTTGAAAAGAGAAAAATGTAATGGAGAGGAAAAAATGACCACTAAGAATTAAGACTTTTGGGGAAAAGAAAGAATATGGATATGGATTAGTGAGACAAACTAATTAATTGAAGAGAGAAAGTAATTAAATTTAAATGGATGGTTAAAGAGATTAATTGGAGAAAGAAAAGAGCTAGGGTCAATTCACCAAATTACCATTTCTTACTGATTACCTTTTTTTAGTCCCTCTATAGGGAAACAAATACTTGTCCCTACCAAATCTACTCCCAAAAAATAGATATCAAGCTTTCTCTTTGTTTCTATCACTAATTAGGTTGACGCTATCATTTTCTTCAACGTTTGTATGAAATTGCGTAAGATAGGTAATTGATATATTTATTTCATAATTTAAAAATGTAAATTCATATCTTATTTTTTACTCTTGAATTTGAGTTTGTATGGTCTAGAGCTCGACTCTTGAATCATAATGAATATATGAAAATTAATCATAAAATACTCATATATCAATAAAAAAATTATAGGAACTTAAAGTAGTAAATTATAAAGTTTAACAAAATTATATATAAAAGATGAGCAATAAATGTGTAAAGTAAAGTAAGAGACAATTCACGATCACACTTTAAGCAAAATGTTAATACTATCTTTTCCAAGATAAGGACTTTGAACTTTAAGCAAAATGTTAATACTATCTTTTCCAAGATAAGGACTTTGAATTCAATCCTGGATGTGGCCATGATTTAATCGTGTGCCCTGAAATTCTTATTATTCGCCTTATAGCTTCATGCCTCCGTAAATAAGAGAACTCCCAAGATACAATACTCAATCATATGAATAATTGGAAGTACTATTGAACACATTTTGAATATTTGGTAGTCTAAGAACTCTAACACAAATGAGATATGATATGATGCAGTGGGAGAGATAGAGAGCTCAAGGAAGAGCGTGAGCATTGTGAGCTTTTTTGGGTTGATTTGGAATGGAGGAAGAGCACTCCTTTAGAGGAAGTTTAGGACCTTCAACATTCAAATTTGGAATTAATATGGCGATTAACCTGCCCATTAAATAGGAGGTTACAAGACTCATAAAATCCTAAAATAAATAGGTGGTTATATATGAATTTAAATTCAAATGGCATCTAGAAGTAGAAATAGTTTGTAGAATATAGATTTGTCCAAACGAAAGCCTAACATATTTTTATGCTTAGAATTATTTTAACAAATCTGGCCCAGTTTTAAAAAGATAAGGTCGTAGAACTTGGAACAATTCTCACAACCCATAATTTCTTAACTCATAATTATACTACCTTTAAACTAATTTTTATTCATACCGAGAAATATATTTTTTTCTCAAGTGTCTTCACAAATATTCAAAATCAAAAGATGTGACCTCCAATCAAATTAGCTTACAGGTTTCTACTAAATTGTGTTAATCTCTTCCATTTATTAAAAACCAATTCTCTAACAATCCCCTACATGAATGCAAAATTGATTTATATGATATGAGCCTACCAATGCTACTTGCAACTTGGAGTTCTACGAGAATTATTGCATCAGGAAAGATAGTTGAAAGCCTTAAACCTTCTTTAGTGATACATTTGGATATAATTGCCAACCAGTGGATGTGATGCCTTGAAATGTTTGGCACTTGGTGTATACCAAGAAAAAAGTACTCATACAACTCCTTCTCAAACTACTACTTGGTTCTTTCTATTGTATCCATTTTTGCCCTGGACTACCTTAGAAACTTCATGAATACTCTAAAGATTTAATCTTTAACTCATCTCGTAGAAGTGGCCTCTTCATATTTGATATAGGTGATCTTATATAAGAATATCCTGACACATCTCTCTTATATATATACGTAGTATAAAAATCGTTAAAAGCTTAAAACTTAACCTTTTCATGAACATGTCTATCACTCTTTCATCATAGAAAAATATAGAGAACTCAATTTTTCGAGTGCTTTATTCGACCCTGGCTTTATAATTTGGTTGTTCTATTGAATCTGCAATATTTCTATTATGGGGTAAGGATAGGGTTCGACCCATAGATGAATATTTTTATCTCTTAGAATTGTGGTCAAAAGTTTTGAGGTAACTTTCTTTTTTCTTTTTGAAGGACATAATGTTTAGGTTTCTTATTTTTTTCATGGAATTTAGGTTTATGTACATTTTTGTTGGGATTTAGGATTCATGTGTGATTGATTATCATGTCCCATTTTTCTATACTATCTGTGTTGTTGTATATCAATTTTGGTTTTGATGAGGCATACCATTGCATTTTTTTATTTGTAGATGGCCCCTGTTAACTAGTGTTGTAGAGTTTTCTACAAACCTAGTAAAGTTATTTTTGTAGCTTTTTGGGAGCCAAGACAAAATGGACAAACGAAATGATTCAATTTAATTAGGAAAGTAGAGTTCGAGTTCCTGGATCATATGTGAGCTAAATATATGGCATCTCATATGGGAAAGAAGATGCTGACCTTCAATAAAAACTATTGGAAGGAAAAGAAAGCAAAGTTGGAAGAATTTTCTGAAAAGTTTGTATTAGAACTCAATGACACTTTGTATATACCAGTTGCAAAAATAAAGCACATCCTGATAGAGAAAAAGCAAATCACATATGTTGAGTGGGAAAACTCTACATCTTCTATGGCATAGCAATATATCTTGCGCCATCTGAGTAAGTGATAATGGTATACATTTGCAATCGATAATGTAATGATTGGGTCTATGATAATGATATATGCGGATAAGTGATATTAATATGATCCAGTATGTAAAAATAATATTTGTTTCTAGTTATTCCTACAGTATCATGCAACTTACAACATATATTTGGCAACATTAGATGTTATCTTATTATACAATAATGTTATACATGAAGAAATTCTACTTGAGATGAATAAAATATCCTCTTTAAAAAAGTAAAAACCCTATTTTTTTGTCTCTTCAACTTTTTTTCCTTCGAACTACTTGATCTTCTACAACACAAATCTTCAGCCTTCAAGTAAAACCTAAATTTAAAATTTCTTAATAAAAATTAAATTAATTAGAAAAAGTCAAAATTTGGAAAAACTTAAATTTCAAAACTCTAATTCAAATAAAAATAACGTTAGAAAAATTTCTCTACCAAACCATCACCAACAGCCCCTTTAATTAATTCAAACTTTATCTTCTTAATTTCCAATGGGCATTAAATAATAATAAAAAGGATGAAAATCACGTTGGCCAGCAACCACGTTCATATGAACTCCACTAATTGGGCTACCTTGACTGAGTTTTATAAGTACCTCGGCTGCGACCTCTGCAAGGTCGATAAGACCCCAAAGAGGTGGTTAATCACATGTATTGATTGGGAATCAGAGGTCATGTTGAAGGAAAAGATGAAAACTACCGCCAGATCTGGTTCAAGAGGAGAAGTAAGAGCGTCAGATCAGCCGTCAGATCAAGAAAGTCGAGGAGATTTATGAAGAAGTATACCTTACAAATATTCAACAAAAAATTATGCTTAAATATTTTGTCGTAATATATTTGGTAAAAATACTTTAGATGAAAGTTAAAACATGCATGCACTCACAAAAAATGAGCCCGGTATGTCGAATCATTAAACAATTAGAAATTTAAGTATGGTCTGGGATTTTTTTTTGTTGCTAAAGTTGGAGTAATCTGTGGTTACATTGGACGAAATAAATGACGAAGTTAATCAACAACCAAAGCATATTCCAGCTAATAATATATGAATAAAAAAATATTAGAATGTAACTAAATATAAAATTTTAACATGAAAAAATAATTTTTGACCAACTTTGGCTAAATAACTATATCAAACACTAGTTTGTATCTTGCCAACATCTATGGATGGTAATAAGTATGGTAGAGTATACATATAACTCTACCAATTCCCTAGTCTCGAGAAATGGACTCGTATTTTATCATACACTTTAAAAAAATTATTACTAGATTCGTACTTTTATGTTCAAGAGTCTATATGATCTACATAATTTTCAATGATTTCATCCTTCAATAAATTCAAGATATTGCTATTAACAATAATTTATAATTTTATATGTAAAATTTAAATAAATTATAAATGCAAGACATTTCATAGGCACGTCAATATTCAACAAAAATTCAGTAGATAATGAAACATCAAATTTTATAATTTAAGTTAAATGGCAAAAGATTCTTCTTTTCAAATTCCAAATGCATAACAATTAAAAAACAAAAATACAAGCTTTTAGATTCAATTATTTTTGAAAGATAATAAAAAAAGCACTCTTATTGATAAATGTTATGGTATAATTAGGTTTGCATCTAAAATAAGATTAAAGAAAAAATGAAAACTTCATACTAGGTCCTAGATCTAAGTTTAAAGTGGAGTCATACTAATATACTATCATAAAACTAGTCAAATTCAACAAATTCTATCTCGCAAAATAAAGATAGAATCTGATCCATATAATATGAATAATTTTGTCAACCTTAACAATATTGAATACCAACTTTAGTTTGTATTTTAGCAACACCGAAATTGATCGTTTATTGAATTGTTATCTAAACCAAGATCCTAGTTTGTATCATACCAATACTAAAATTCATGTTTATTGTTTTTTAAAGACATATACATCATTTTCATCATAAAATTGATTATTAATGTCAGTCAAAAACTCGAGACCAACATTTTAACAAAAAAGAAGGATGACAAAATAAATTTTCAAGTATTCCTCGTAATCATGACATACATTCAGGATTTGAAAGTAATGTACCCTGCTAATTTTTAAATAATTTAATCAATAAATTAAATCTTTACCCAAAAAATCAACACATTTCATCATATTACACGAAGTAATTATTAAAAAAAATTATAGATGATTTCAATATATGAAACTAGCACATTTAGTCAATTTTCCAGTAACAAATTCTTGAAAATATATACTTTAAGACGCAGGACATGACAAACACATGTAATTAAATTTCTAACACTGTATTATTTTTAAACCTATTAAGATACAAAATTTCATATTTATGACATTTTAAAATTCAAATGCATCAACAATTCAGCTTGTGAGAGTAAGTACCGGGAGTGGGTGATCATAACGAAAAAAAATAAAGATGAATGACCATGACCTGAACTGTTTCGTAATAAAGTGACCACACTTGTAATTTACCCTCCCCTTCCCCTACCGAACAGAGGATACCACCACTAACCCAATGATAAAAAAAAAACAGCTTCAACAATTGGGGCCCAGAGGATGGCAATACCAGTGTTGCAGCTACTTAGAAGCACAAGGGCGCGTTTGGTAGCCCCCAATTACTGTCCTCCTGGGTTCTCTAGATTCTTCTCCAAGCCCTCACTTTACGTTGGTAAGTTGCTTTCTTCATTGCCCTTTTCGGGACTGGAATTGGGAACTTAGGGTTTAGTTCTTTTGGAATAGGGGACCTCTAAGAAGCTATAGTTTGAGACTTTGTGTTTAAAGCTACCAACTTTAGGGATTGCAGGATGCTGGTATTGGTTTTGGGGTTTCTATTTGATTTTCATAATTTCGGATGGGAGGTTTTCCTGTTCCGTGCCTGTTAATGGGACTGGAATTGGGAACTTCCCATTCGGCTTAGAGTTTAAGGTTTTAGGGTTTAGTTCTGTTGGAATACGGAACTTTTAAGAAGCTAAAGTTTGAGACTTTGTGTTTAAAGCTACCAACTTTAGGGTTTGCAGGATGCTAATATTGGTTTTGGGGTTTCTATTTGATTTTCATAATTTTTTGGATTGGAAAGTTTCCCGTTCGTTCCCTAAAATGGCACCCGGCTTCATCATTTTTTTGCCAAAGCGAAGATTTATATATTTGGGTCGAGCTTTCAGCTCCCGATAAATTTGGTGTAGAAGAGTTCAATTGTAATCCTTTCTTGCTGAGTATTTTTCCTTGGTTGTTTCTTTTGCAGAAAAAGTTGGAATACCTGAGTTTCTGAATGGTATTGGTAAAGGAGTTCAGGAGCATGCAGCCAAGCTTGAATCCGAGATTGGCGACTTTCAGAAACTTCTTGTTACACGCACTCTGAAGCTTAAAAAGTTGGGCATCAAATGTCAACAAGTAATTCTTCTAGTTAGCATATTGTTGTTTCATCATGTTTGTGCTTTTTAATTGAACAATCGGATTGTGTAAACCTCTTGAGTGAGACGTTAACATTTTCATTATAATCACTCACTCTGATTTCTGGTTCTACTTTTGCAGAGGAAGCTGATTTTAAAACATGCTCACAAATATAGGCTGGGATTGTGGAGACCAAGAGCCCAACCAGTGAACCACTGAAGTCTTGCTCTCTTAGTTCCTCTGAGGAGTGCCTTGCGTATGTTTGTCCTTTTAATGATTCAAAATTTTATCAAAACTGCAGTCTGGCAGGATCGTGCCAGGTTTTTTTTCAAGGTTTTGTTGCTTCTAGGTACTTTGATGAATAATCAATGCAAAGTTTCATAGAGATGTGCATGCACGATAACAAAGTTTCTTAGCCTCTGTTTGCATCTGCATATTGTAGCATCTTACTTGTTTGGTGTAGCTGATGTTGCCAATATACTAAGCCTATGGTTCTGCAAATTTGGAAATGCATCCTTTGTCCACCAGTCATGAGTGTCATGTTGCTAAATTATCAGCACGGCCTTTAGTGGCTCCAAATTTGCTCTGAAGTGGATTCCCCATTATTCATGCAACTGATGTCTTTCTCGCGAGTCATGAAAAGTCAGTAGTAGATTTCTTTTTCATCTGAAACAAATGCACTTCCAGGATTGTGCGTTTTCCTTTGCTACTTTGCTTTGTGTCATAGATTGCTGATTGCTTTAACACGTCATTTTCGTATGAAGGAAAATATGTATTTTGACAAATCGTGATTGCACGCAATAACGAGCATCAGCATTGCCATTTGTCATGGTTTTGCCTTCCTGGCCAAGCAAAAGAAATGGCAGCTACTTGAACTTATCACCCAACTCCTGAGGCTTAACTAGGGATGCGAGCTTCTGAACCTGTTCAGCCCAGAACTTGGTGATTGGTTATGACACATCAGAATGCCTGATCTGGAATGATGTGAGAATATTGTGTTAATACGAGTATACGAGCTCATAACTAGTAGTTGTTGGCTGAGGTAGCAACTAAACACCGAACTTGTTTGTTTAAGATTTGTCCACTGCGTTCTGCTGCGATGGACATAGTTTTTGTACCTGTGAATTATTAGTAGAGAACAAATAGACTTCGGTGAGAATAAGATATTTATATGATTTGGTTTATTGCGTAAGACTCTCAGTAGCAGCGGAACCGGCAATTACGGACTTGGCCCCCTTTGGCATCCTTCGACTGAGATGACACCAACGTTGAAGAATAAAAATATGGATCTTCTTCGGACAAAATGGCTAGAGATTGGCAAAGCAGTGCCAGGTGAATGTGAAGAAACCCGAAAATCTCCTTCCATGAATTCTGCCGTTTCTAAATAATTTCTCTTTTGGGCCTATATGGATCTCGTTCCTAGTCCAAAGTAAAGTGGTTGATCAGGAAAAAATGCTCTAGATGGGCTGAATGGGCCCGTCCAGTTATATTCGGCCGTTCATACCGCCATGTATAATGCATGTACAACGTTTTTTAATCGAAATTATTTAATACAGGAGTATCCAACAATTTTTATTAATTTAGATTTGATTAACGAGTGATATTAAAGTTATTAAAATAATATTGGGTTTTAAATTTGATATTTATGAATAAAATATAAAAAAATAATATCCGTCTAAATCTAGAAACTCAGACTGAAAATATAATATATTGTCTGATTCATAGAAAAAAGGGACAAATTACTGGATACATGATATTTAAGTTATATTAGCTGATTCAACAAAATATAAAGTGATTCCAAGAAATAAATACTAACTAAAAAAAGAGAAAATGAAATAAGATAGAAAGCGATGTTGGTCGGTAAGGACTTCAAATTCAAGGAAAATTAAGTAAATATTTACTCAAAAAGATTGAATAGAAGTGTTTTACTTTTAAAGTTATAATTGGTATACTAATATTAACCGCAAAACAAAAAAATATAAATATGAAAATTATAGAAAATAGACTAAATCATTAAAAATATCACGTAATTTCTCAAATCATGATGATTTCAAATGTAAATTTTAAACAATTAACAAATTATATACTATTCCAAATTCATTTAATGGTTTAATATTCTAACCAAAACTAAAAAAATTTAAACCAACCTCCTTATTTATGTTTATCATCACTTCATGACTTGTTTCTCCAAATTTTTGTTATTAACTTTTTTCTCTATTTTTCGCTAATGCCCTTTTTCTTCCACATTTTTCTTTATCTTGTGGTTCTTTTCAATTGCACAACATATATAACCTGGTTACATAAATAATGATCTCATCAAAAACTAATACACAGATAATAATATTAAAGTTAATGAATATCAAGATTAAAGTAAGCGAGTACCAATATTAAAATAAACTAATATTAAATAAGTACCAATATTAAAGTAAACTAGCATACAAATATCAATATTAAAGTAAACTAGTACCAATATTAAAGTAAACTAGTAAAACATTCCTAATCTTCATCTTCTTCTCCCTCTCCTTCTTCTCTTTCTTTGCCCTCTTCCACTCTGCCGTTCTCTCCTCCCCTCGCCATCCATTCCCCTCTCTGCCCCCCCAGCTATGGACTTTAACCTTAGAATTTGACTAAGATAAACCTCCTATGATTTCTACATCAATCGCCAGCTCAACAAGACTCTGAACTCTAACCTATGCATGATTTGGAAGACCCAGGACTGGGATTGAGAGGTCCATGTCTTCTCCTCCTTCTTTGCCTCCCTCTAATCTTGTGGCCTCCTCGCTAACTCCTCATGTCCGCTCTCTTCCAGTGCATGCATCGATCAGGAGATTGTCGCGCTATGCCACTTCAGTATATTGAATTCTGTCGGGTTGACCACTTTCTATTGCTACCGCTTGTCGTGTAAGGTAGACATCTTTAAATAATTTTATGGACCTAGTTTATAAAAAAAATTCAAAAGATATGTAAAGAGAGAAAATGGCAAGATAGAATATAATTTTTTGAAAAAATTAAAATATTGATGAGGAAGAAAGAGGACAATTAGAAAAAAAATAAATATTTATTTAACTAATACTAATCACACCATTGAATATTAATGACCATTAGATATAAAATTTAAAGACAAGACCTCAATCTAAAGGTCATTAGATAATCCTCATCACATGGATGACATTTTAGACATCCCGACTGAATCAAGTCTCATTGGTGAGGGAACAAAAGTAAGACATATGTCGCTTTCTAGACAATGAAGCCACATGTGCATAATCGACTACTCATGAGCTATCTTTTTCAAAGTTCCATATGGTACTGGGTTTTTTTCTCCAAAATGGTGCTATTGTTCATAAAAAAATGGTATTAAATTTTTTTATCTTCGGATCTGTGTCCGCATAGAACACCAAATTTTTTTGTGTAACTTAGACCACGTCATTAGAAAATTACTCGTGTTTACCAAGTCACGAAAATAATTTTAGTGACCATGTCAAAAAAAACTCATGTCTTTCTAACTCACTAATTGTTTCATGACTTGGTTATCCAAATCTTCATCTATCCAGAAAATTAACCAGAATGATTCTTATCCAAAAATATCAAATTTTCTATCCATTAAGTCATAGAAATTTTGCCCATTTTTTTGCAAAATTTTCTACCTATAAATATATGATGAGAATCAAAAGAATATCTAGCTTCAATTACGTAAATTTTTATGATATAAATTTATATGTAAAGATTGTATGATTAACTATGAATAATTTATCTATTGCAATGAATTTTATAGTATAAATATTTACGTACATATTATAGATATGTTGTAAACAAAATTTTGTTTTACATTATTTGCAAACTTGGGCATTGATGAAGTCACTATAAAAAAATTGTATTTGCAAAAGTCACTTATTTCGTACCCTACACCTAAACTGGGTTCATCTACTTCATTATAAAAAATAGTTTTGGAGAAATATTTTAATCATTAGGCGCAATATTTATATTTCAAAATAGCTATATATTTAAAAGTTTATCTAAACTTAGATGTTGGAGAAAATATTACCTTACCAAATGTGCCTCACTTAAATAACTGTAATTTTTTACTCGAGTATCAAATTGATTATATTTTAACAAATTCAGAAAGATAAGATATATATTTGTAATTTATATTTTGTAGTAATTTCAAGTTTGACCCAAAGAGTAAAATCTAAGTAGAAGTCCTGCTAATTTGGCAACTAGTACAATTGATAATTCTTGTAGTTGATTAAAAACAAGAAGTCTTAAGCGGTTTGATGACAACTAGTTATAGTTTATTTTAAACTAGGAACATATATGTAATCATATAACAAACTTATGTTGCTATGTTCATCTATTAGTATTTTTTATGGTCATCTGGAATAAAAATATAGCAACACATACAAATATTGTAAGTTAGAAAATGTTCCTTTCCCAAGTTTGTTACAACCATTGGAGATTCGTGCAGAAACTTGGTATTGTATTTGTAATGATTTCATTGAAGAGTTGCCTAAGATTGAGGAAAAATACATAATTTTAGTAGTGGTGAATATGCTAATCAAATATGCACATTTTATCTCTTTATCCCATCTATTTTTAGCTTTGCAAGTTGGGAAGTTACTATTAAAATTTTTTTGCAAATCATATAGCTTGTCTAAGAGTATTAGAGAAGCACTTATTTCTTGAAGCCAACTTGTTATGGTAATTGCTTTTTAAGTAAGGATCGAGTTACACTAGATCTCATCCTATCATCCTCAATTTTTAGGGTAAATTACATCTGGCCCCCTCGGGTTTGGGGTATTTAACGCTCGCCCCCTGCTATTCTAAAATTGATTAAAAAACCCTTCCTGTATGACAAAATTGTACGAATCAGCCCCTCATGCCAGAATCAGAGATTTTCTCTGGCGAGAAGTCACAGAAAATGACTATTATACCTGTGTATTAAAAAAATAAAACAAAAACTAAAAAACCCTCTCATTCTCTTTTCTCCTTCCTTCTTCCTCCCCTTCCCTCCTCCATCTTCCTTTAGCCTTCTCTGCCCTCCTCCACCTCTCCTCTTCCCCTCCTCCTCCACCTCTCCTCTTCCCCTCCTCCTCCACCTTCCTCCTCATCTTCCTCCTATGTATCACAATAAGAAGAACTATCCAGAATCACCCAAACCTAAGAATTTTTCCTGTAATCAACCAACAAAAGAACGCCCAAGTTAAAATCAAAATTGCGCTCGAGAACGATGGTCATCGAGGAGGAAAAGACGATCTAGAGTGGCTCCACGGTGTACATCTTGTGAGGGTCTAAACCCCTCTTTAACCGCTATTAGCTGCCATCATATACCCGTCCACTGTTCCTCCTAAACCTCGCCGCCTCCTACTGGGCTTCTCTTCATGGCGGCGTTTTCCTCCTCCTCGTTCGTTCCTCAGCTATGTTGTGGGTTGGCGGAGTTGGTGTTGTTTATTGGGTTAGATAGTGGAGTTGCTGCTGTAAATGGAGTTAAAGAGTTTTTTTTAATGTTTATTAGATACTCTTCCTCCTTCTGGACTCTGTCCACATTCATGGGTGGGTCTTGGCTCCCCTTTTGTCTCTGTCTACAGTGTTCATGGGTGGAAGTAATCAGGATATCGTATTCATGGGAGAACCTTGGAAGAAGGCGAAAATAGGAGTTGAGAAGACGAAGGTGGTGGTCTGCCGCTTACCACCGTATCTGAAAAACCCACATCCCAAAGAGACTTATTGTTTGGATTCTTCTCCTTGAACGTCTTCCTAAAGTCCTCCCTAAGTTAATTAATTCAATAAATTAAGCAAAAAAATAATCGAAGATAGAGAAGCAGATTAAACAATATAGAATCCGAGAGAGGAGATTAAACAATAACTAAGGAAAGTCGAGCCCAGGCGTTAAGAAACTGTTCAATAGAGAAGAAGATTAAACAAATCGAAGGAAACGACAACAAAGAATTTTTTTATTTTTTAATACAGGGGTATAATAGTCATTTTCCATGACTCCTCGCCGGAGAAAATCTCCAATTCCGGCATGAGGGGCTGATTCGTACAATTTTGCCATACAAGAAGGGTTTTTTAATCAATTTTAGAATAGCAGGGGGACAAATGTTAAATACCCCAAACCCGAGGGGTCCATGTGTAATTTACCCTAATTTTTAAGATCAAACAAAGAGATTAAATCAGTATCTGGAGAACTATTTAAGAATTACTTACTTCTTGAAACTATTTTGTTTGGGAAAGTGGTTAGTAATGACTAAGTTCTCTGAAATGTTCACCATTTGAGGCATTGTACGAGTATGCTATTTCATTGTTACATGGTATAAAGAATGAGTAACCTTTTGTTTCACTCATAACAATTTGATCACAAGATCAACTTAGATGATTAAGGTGTTGGGGTATAATCTACATCAATCTCAAACTTGAATGAATATTTATTGATAAGAAAAGGTCAAACCATATTTTTGAAGTAGGAGATATAGTATAATTATAGATGCAGCCTTAAAAGCAGGTGTTAGTGGTTGTGAAAAGAAACTTAAAGTTCTCAACTAAGTATTTCAGGCCTTTTGCTGTGATTGAGAAGGTTGAATCACTTGTTTATCAGTTGTAACCACTTTTATCTTGCTTAATTCATCCTCAATTCCATTTATCATTGTTGAAGAGGAAGATTGAATAGAGATGCATGGTGGTTTAGGGTTTAGGAAGACATCTCAAATTAGAATCAGAAAAGGTGATAGGGAGACATATGATAAGCACAATAATCAATAATTATCCAAATTTTAGTTTTGTTGACAAATTTGGATACTAAAGAATCTACATGGGAAGATTACTAAACTTGATTTGCTCTGCGAGAGTCTTGAATTAAGATTATGTTACTATCCTTAAGGATAAGGGTAATTTAAAGAGAATGGAGTTATTATGGGATTTTCATCAATAGAAAAGAAGAGCAAATAACAGGTCGTCTGGGCGGAGGAGCAAAGGAGATTTTAGTTGGCAAACTTATTGACATGCGCATTATGATTGACCAATAAGAAAAATATGGCCAGTATCTCGCAGGAAAGTAAAAAAGTAGTTATGAGTAGTTATAACTTTGGTGAGTGGCAGTTGATGGAAAAGGTTCTTAAAGATCCATATAACTCTTTGTAACCATCATGAAAGTACATTTTGAGAAATCTTAATCTTACTCTACCTTCTCCCTCTCTCTTATCTTCTTTCTCCTTATTTCCCTTTCCTTGAACCTCGACCTTGACAATAATTCTCAAATAAAAAGGGAAAGACTTATTGAACCCCAACCATCTAGTCTTTATTTAGCCCACTGTGGCACAATCACATTCCACGACACTTATGATATATGACCATTAGAAGTACTGATACACAAATTTTGTTATCTAAAAGAGAAAGGAGAATATTTATTGATGGATATAATTCATAAAGTCATACATAACTACTAAAATATCTTTATATTATAGCTAATATTTAGAATCTAATTAAACATATCTAAATCAAATTAGAAATTTAAAATAAAAGCCAAAACCAAACTAAAAAAATATATTTGCTGGTGCCAACAAGCTGACATTCGCTAACCCAAGATTTTGTACTCCCTGCATATGCAAGGAGGCTAGCACCTACAAAGAAGGGTAATTTTCTTTGCTACACTCAATAATCTCCACTTTGGTAAAAAAAAATCATCATTTGCAAAGAACTATGAAGCTTTACTGAAACATCAACAAATTCACCTTAACAAAGCATCATCCCATGAAAAACTATGAGATCTTGCAAAACTAAGCTGATTCTACTAACTCTTCCACGAACCATATATACCCATAATCAATAAGGCCATCTCAATCTTTTCACCTCCTTTCATTCAATCACTTAAAGGTGGCCTCCAAGCTTGAGCTTCTAAGCATGCTGTCCTATTCCCTCTAATCTCCATTGAAACCTATCTAGTGAGTCTCCATATAGAAGTAACCTTATAACTAATAAATATGTCCTCTATTATTTAATCAGCACCATGCTCCACACTCTCAAACTACTTCTCTACTAGACCTTCTTGTCTCAAACTAATACTATTTGTCATAACATATAATGGTCAACTTTTTGTTCCCTATAGGAGAACTTTTAATATGCTTCAAATTCTATTATTTAACCTTGAATGAGATATCTAATCCATTCATGATCCATTCATAGCTTTGTTTGCCTAATGCTAAATCTATATGCCAAATATTTGACGTGCATGTCCCTTTAGCTAACTATAGTAGGGTCCAACTAACAAAATTTCTCCAAAATAACCATGAATGCATATCAATCATACCTCCACAAAATAGTTATATGTTGCTATCCATATCTCCTTAAATCATAACTCTATTCAAATTATTTATGTCAAGTTTTTGCTCCATCACATGAACCAACTTCATATTACTTGGGCTCTTCTCTCCTCCATCAACACATAAAGATATGAGTCCACCTAGAATAGTGTTCTTCACTAACTTTTTAAGTATTTCTAGTACTTTTTTCCACCCTTTATCACTAGCATAACATTCTTCTCTACCTTAATTAGACTACCTACAATCTTATAATCGTGCCTATTATAATTCAAAGCTCCCAACGAGATCAAATTTCTCTCTAATTTGGAACATGCCGAACTCCATACAATTTTACCATGACATCATCTAATATCTTGAATAGGATATCATATATGCTAGTGATCTTATAAGTAGAACCATCATACATAGTCACTATACCTGAATTATTAGGTGTTAAACTATCTTCTCTTAGGCATTTTGTGAATGGAGTAAGTACTTATCAAAATCTAGGAATCAGAATAATTTGGACTTGATAAAATATATAAATAATCAACATCTAACCCATTTGAATATGAGACTATATTCATGGATATTGATCCTCTCTTGTCATCCATAGTCCTACCTTTTTTCCACACTTAAACCAATTTTCTTAACTCTAACTTAGATACTTTTCCATCTTTTCCTCCTTGATCACCATGGTTTATGAAAGGAATAACTGATGTATGGAAAATTGATGAACAATCTAACGTACAATCAAATAGTATAGTAGGTAAGTAAAGTTCGAACTGAGGGTTAGACATAAATCTGACCAGTCACAGAAGTGCAACTTGGGTAACAATTATTTCAAGAGAGAAGAGTTTGTTTATAATTACAAAAGTAAATAATGCTGAAAATGCAAAAGTGTAAACGACAGAGTTTTAACAATAACAATGAACTGAGCACGATACCTCTATGAATCGACTGCCTATACCAAGGTTATGGTTCTTATGAAGTCCTAACTAGTACTAAGAGTTATCTAATGCATCTACTCAATGCTTTTGCTTATTAAGTTAACAAAACCAATATCGTAAAAGCCTAAGTTACTAATTAACGCTTTCGCTCATTAACCAGGCTTAGAACTAAACTAATCTTAATTATGATGATTTTTCCTAATGAGTTATTTTTACGATATCAAGACGTCTCATTGATGCCTAAGAATATCCCAATTGATTCTTCCACTAACTCGAGTACCTGTCGGTCCACTCTTATCAATTTAGATCGTAACTTAGGTGATCAAGCTAAGTTAAGTATTAAGTCCACCAACTAATAACTACATTGCATGATATTCGAACCATAACCCAATACGACAATTGATCACATGATCAAAGCATCGCGTGCAAAAGAAGACTACTCGCTACACATGACAATAACAGGCAAGATAATGAATAACGAATTCATATTAATAAGATCGGGTTAAAAAAGCTTAGTTTGAATGATTCTGCCTTCTACCCAAAACAAACTAAATGAATCTAGCCGAGTGCCTCCAAATGTTGTTCAAATGTATTGTTGAACTAAAAGTTATTTCTAAACTAGGACTAGAGGCATATTTATACCCTAGCCGCCAAAAGACCTAGAAAAATTTAGAGTTCTTCCTAACTAGCAGGTCAAAATTGCTTAATCAGCTGGGCCAGTGACTGCTGGACTTGTAGCGATCGCTGCTCCAGAGATGCCTTCAGATTTTCTAGCGCGTGTTAGCTTCATAGTGATCACTTCTCTAAAACTCGCTCTCCCCTACCTAGCACATGCTAACTTCGTAGCACCTGCTGGCTCCCCTTTGTGACTTTCCTCTTAGTCTGCTTCCTTGCCTTGCTCCTTGTTATGCTGCTTTCACCTGCGAAGACTTCATAAACGTCCAATGAGCGACCATTTGGAGTTCAACCAAAATAGCAAACTAATACACCGAACAAATGCCATAATCATCGTAATAACAACGCATATTTCATCACTTAGATACGCAATCACAAGGCTAATCTAGCGCGCATCAATAACTACTTTCTAAAATTTAGGAATCTAAACACTTAGAACCTAAGAAAATAGATAGATAATCAACATCTAACCCCTCTGAATATGAGACTATATTCATGGATGTTGATCCTCTCTTGTGATCCTATGGTTGTACTTTTTTCTCCACACTTGAAGTAATTTCCTTTAAATTTCCTAAACCCCGACTTGGATCCTCTTCAATCTTTTGCTCCTCGATCACCATGACTATTCCTTACAAAAAGTGCTTCTACTAAATCATTGATTTTTCTCCTTTGACTGAACCCGAAAAGAGTACTTATAATATCCTCTAACTCTAAGGACTCTTTTTCCTATATTAAAGTTGTAACCGAATTCTCATAGGAACTCTATAAGAAATTTAGGAGCAATAATGTCTTATCTTCTTCTTCAAACTTCATATTAATCTTTCTAAAGTCACTTAAAAATTAACTGAAATTATTAATTTATTGGCTCAAATATAAGCTCTCTTTTATCTTGAATCCGTACAACTATTGCTTAAGATAAAACTTGTTTGACAAAGATTTAGACATATATCTTGCCTTCAATTTCTTCTATACCTCAGTTGGTGACTCCTCATCCATTATATGATATATTATGTCATCCGCCAAGCATAAGCAAATTATTGTCACTACCTTAGCCTCTATCACCTTCTACCTTAATTCCTCCATCTTCTCAAGTTTCTTCTCCAAGAGTACGATGACCATCCCTTGTTATACGATGAGATCCTTGATAGGCCTTTACTATAACTTAAAATTTGACATACTATCAAATTTTATAAGAGCAAATCTCGCACCATTGACATCCTCTACCAAATGCTCTAATACCAAGTGTTAGAAATTTACCAACGTGGGAACAAGATTGCATAAAGAACACATGCATAAGATATAAAGTGGTTCGACCTAATGTCTACATCCATAGGAAGAAAGGAGAACTTGTATTAATAGATATGAGTCAGAAAATCATACGCAATCCTATGTAATATGTATTTATATAATAGATAATACTTGGGGTCCAGAAAATCTATTTAGGTCAGATTAGGAGTCCAAATTAAGAGCCTAAATTAAACTGAAAAAGCTATTTACGAGAGCTTGGAAACCACCAACAGGCTGGAGTCTGCTAGGTCAAGCTTCTGTACTTTCCTGTGTGCACAAGGAAGTTGGCGCCTGCCAATAATGACAATTTTCCTTGCCACACTCAACTGTCATAGCTTAAAGTTTTGCCCCTGTCGAGAGTCCTAAGCTCAACCAAATTAGAGATCATTGATCGTGATTTAATCAGATTTGGTGTCCTAGTTAAATATAAATTATAATCGATTTCCATGATATTAAATCTATAAGAATTCTTCTTTGTTTTGAAGTTCAAGTATCCTTTTGGATGGAAAATCTAAGATAGTTGGCGGGCGCAAATAACTCGACTGATGCTAGGTTTGAGGCGTTGCTCGAACCCGGAGGACGTTGTCACTTGAGAAGCGACATGCACGTAACACGAGCCAAACGAAGAATCGGTGGGTGTCACAAGGCCTATAAAAGGTCGTGCCTCTTTCTTCGAACTCGATCGAATGCGACTTACTAGATAGTCACCAATTTGAATTATTCCTGGAACGACTTTTGGGTAATGGACATATAGTACAAAATCTTTATAAATAGTGGATCATGTTTCTATTTTGGATAATTCTTTTCTATCTAAATTGATTACAGTACTAAAGGGGAGCTTCACCTGAGACATGACATGATCCGAATTTCCATTCTCGAATCGCGCCGTTTCCATTAGAACCTATAGTTATTAGTTGAATTATTAATTTAGATTTGAGTGATGTTTTATATTAATTGTGATAAAATAGAAGTAAAAATTGTTGCATTCTAAGGTATGAATTTGATTCTTATGATTAACAAGAAATCATTGCAGTCGAGATATAGCTACTGATAGACTTGGCCACGAATTGAATCCAATTCGTAATTCGATTCGATTTGATTCGTTAATAATTCGATTCGATTCGTATATAATTTGATTCGTCGACAATTCGATTCAAATTCGTAATGGTACGAATTGAATTTGGTTTGAGATTTTTATAATTCGTCAAACCGGCAAATTTAATTCGAATTCGATTCGGCTTAAATTCGTAGTGAATTTGATTAAATTTGTATATATATATATATGTATATGTATATATATATATATATTGGTGTAAAAAATCTCAAACTCAATTATTTACTAAACCTTAAATCCTAAACCTTAAACTCTAAACCCTAAAATCTTGAAACTCTAACTCAATTATTTATTAAATCATAAATTTTAAATCACAAATCTTAAATCCTAAAATCTTAAGCTTAATTATATACTAAACTGTAAACTTTTAAATCCTAAATGATGAAATCCTTAAACCCGAAATCGTAGATAACTTATTCTGGCGCATTAAGTGCAAACTCAAGCTTTAATTTATTTTTTCTCAAAAGATATTAAATATTTATTCTTTATTTTAATTTTTAAATAAATATTTAATATTTAAGAATCAATTCAAATTCAAAAAGTTTATAGTTCATATTCAATTCGTCCTTGAACAAATTGAATATGATTTAATGTTTTGATAATTCGAATTCAAACCAATTCTCGAATTCGAACCGTGGTCAAATCTATCTACTGACACTGTAAATATAAAAAAGTCTCACTCAGAGATGAAAAGGGAAAACCTGCTGTGTGCAAATATACTCAAATTTATATTTGTTGATTAAAAAAAATATAAAGTGACGTCGAGAAATAAATACTAAATAGGAAAACAAATGAGAAAATGAAAGAAGAGAGAAAGGGGCGTTGGTCAGTCAGCGGTCAAAAGCCGCAAATAAGAGAGATGTCGCTTTCTGGACAACGAAATCCACGTGTGCACAATCGACCTCTCATGACCATTACACGGCCCAATCCATTTCTCTTTCGAAATATATATTTATATATATTTTAGCATATGAATGAGAACGATAGCTCATCCAACCATCCAAACAGCATAAAAGAATTTACCTTATATAGATAAAGCTAATAGTACACACCTTCGCTGTGAAATACTTACCAGCAAATTAAAAGAAGAAAAGATAAACGTTCTTTCTCTCCTTTGATAAGCGATGAATGTTATTTCCTAGTGACCTGATTTATTGTTGTAGACTAATTGGTATTCGGATATAGCCAAGCGCTATCCAAAATAATTCTAATAATTTGAATTGAATATTTTTAATTAAATCAGAATAAGACATTTACCAATTGTTCTAAATACTTGATTTTTATAATGGTACCTCCATATCCAGAACTTGTTTTAGTTATGGGGACAAACATATAATTTTAGTTCGCAAAATTACTTATTTAGTAGGTATACAATTAAATTTCACACTAAATTGTCTTTTTTTTAATGCCCCACGCCTAAGAATATTGGTCGCAACAAGTCACCAACCCAACCAAACCTTCTAATAAACAACTCAATAGTGATTTTTTTTTTATGATTACCACCAACTCAAACACAACCTAACATAAATTTTATTTGTCATTTTTTGTTTATATATCTATAATTAATTTATATATATTATAATAATCAACAAAATTATGTGTCCGATCTTTGTTGAAAATATTTGTGAGTTTCACTAAAAACTTTCATTACCATAAGAATACAGATTTTTTGTTTGAAATCAATTTCGTAAAATTTCACGTGTATATGTTTTTATGTTGACAAAATAATTATTTATAAAATAGTTGTTCATTAAACGTTCTTTGTGAAGTTCATATTCTCTATCACAACATCATCTCCGGATTCTAGGAGTTTGATCTCCCACAATCAAATTAGGTTTGTTTATGATCGCATCCTTAATTATACGATCAGTTTAATGATTCTATTGAAGGACTAATGTTTCCCATTCATCAAATATGATGAAATTGGAAGTACTTCAGAATATGATGAAGGGCTACATCTTTCACTCCCAAATTACAACGTTATGCACCATTTTGAGGATTTGGGTTTGTTTACTGAATATATTGGAACAAATTTTAGGACAATGTTCAGTGAGGTTTGGACTTTTTCGATATAGGAACTTGGTTGAGAGAAAATATGAAGTTTTGATAATATTGAGAGTTTTGAATAATCTTCAGAATGGAGATAAAATTGAGAATTAAAATAAAATTGAAAGTCTAGATAATTTCTATCTATAATAACAATTCCAGAAGTATTTTGATTTGCATAAAAAAATTTCAACATTGACGTTTATTTATGGAGAATGAGAATTTTGAGAATTTTATATTTTTATTAAAAATTAACTTAAACTATACTACACAAATTATATTCAACAATATCTACACCCGTTGTGTCATATGTCTCATTAAGAAAAAAATTTGGTTTGCGACATCGTGTTAGCTCGACAAAGGTTGTCTAACTTGGGTTATCATCTTCAATACAGAAAATGGTTTTGGTAATCATTTCACTCTCATTGGGCACAACATATATACTTCATGATTATTAGGATATGATATATTTCTTTTAATTTGTTTATATATTATAAGAGAAGACATATAAACTAATAACACAGGACATCTAAAATAAGATGTATATTTTACTTTCCCAAAAAATCTGATGTGCCAATTTTTAGATAACATTACAATATATAATGATATAATTCAAACATATTTACCGCCGACACACTTGGTAATACGAATTATTATTCATGTCATCTTTTTTCTTTATTATCTATTCTTTATAAGTTCTAAGTTATTTCTTCTCCTATTTATCAATTTTAGCAGTAATTTATTATGTTTGACTATTGACTTTAACTATTAATAATTTGTATTCAATCCTAGTGTTGGACTAAATTAAATGGGCACCCATTATTGGACCCATTCTATTTGGCCCATCAGCCTTTTTGCCATAGGATTGACATGGAAAATGATGTGCCATCAATGTCATTTGTTGGCTTTGCTAAATGGTTGCCACATGGAAGCTTAGTCAACTAAATGGATGTGTTGGCATGCTTGGGTTTCTCCTATAAAAAGGGAGAAGAAGCAGGTGATCATTTAGCAACTTTTCCACCGAAATCCACACACACACAGAGAAAGGGCAAAATTTCGGATTGGTTCCGGAATACTCAGATTTTGCAACAGTTTGGAAGTTCGTGGAAATTGTTCACGAATCCGAATCCGATCGTGATCGTGAACCCACCAGTAGCAAGATCTCGTCAAGACGATCCGGGTGAAGCTCGCTACAACAAGTAATTTGCATTTATTATTGTTGAATTGAGCTTGTGTATTATTGTGTGATTAGTTCATAATTATTCGTTAACTATGATTTATTACCTTCAATTGGTATCAGAGCATGCTTAGATAATGTTCTGGTTGTTGTTTGATTGTTGTAATCAAATGAAATTACGATTATTTGATGTAAAAATCGTGTTTGAGTGTGATTTTGTTGATAATTACATTCTGATGTCCTTGAAAACAATAATATTTAGAACCTGAGGACTAAATTGATATTTGTTTTCACGCGTGTAACTGAGTTGGACTTTGTCGCGCACGCGCGAGAGTTTTGGGACTATTTTGTAATTTTCCATTCCCAAGTTCAAAACAGTAACCCTAAAATCAGTTTTTTCCCAAATTCACTCTTTCATCAAATCCGATCAAATCCGATGATGTCAACGTCGTTTGTTGGTATCGTTCAACTCTTCGGTGAGTCGCCGATCTTTTGATACCAGTTTTGTACGTTGACATCGCCGGAATCGCGAGATCGGACTTTGGGTCTCTAGAGACCCGATAAACGGAGAAGACGACTTCGCTCTCTCATGTGAGCTCGTAGATCCTCGCCGATGGCACCATCGTGACCGGGACAAGATGATGAGTTTATCCCGATTGGTGGTGGGCTCTGACTCACGACGGTGGAGCCGCGGTGGTGAGGGGCGGTCGGAGGAAGGTTCGGGGAGAGAGAAGGAGAGAAAGAGGGAAAGAGAGAGAAAGGGAAGGGGGAAATGAGAAGGGCAGAATCGTAATTTTACGATTATCCCGAAAATCATTTATACCCCGGGCCGATTTAATTGAAAGTGGTTCAATTTCTCTAGTTTATTAATCCACCCAAATCCGATTTTGGTCAATTTTGAGGTCAAAAATGGGCCTATTTGTTGGGCTCGGTTCTTGTATTTTAATTAAATTAATATGTTTTGTTTAATTAATCTAGTTTAATTAAATAAATCTATTTTATTTAATTAATCTATTTTAATTAAATAAATTTGTTTTGTTTAATTAATTTTATATTTTAATTAAATAAATTTGTTTTGTTTAATTAATTTTTATTTTAATTAAATAAATATGTTTTATTTAATTGAAATTATATGAATTAAGTTGTAAAAGATTATTAGGATAATTTTTTATAACTTGAATATATTTTGGAATAAGTTCTAAAATATATTAAACATGATTATTTGTGAATCATGTTAAAATTTCCTTATTTATGTGTTATTTTTAGGAAATTTTATTATATACTTGGTATTTATAGAAATTTTATATGCATATGTGTATGTTTAAAATTTCTTGTATACCGATGTATATAAAAAAGCTTGTGAGCTTTATGTGATTAAATAATTTGTTTATTTAATTATTTATCCACTTGTATTTACTATCGATGAACTTAGAATGATTAAGGTTTGAGATTAATCCTCGAAGGGAAAGGGGAAACATACCCGTAACCTACTTCAAATTCGAGATAATCAAGGACTTTATATCATTCGGAGTTATAGTGTATAGTAGATTTGTATCATATTGCTAATTATCACTCCTTTGTGTGCAATTTTTTGTAATTCCCATTAGTTATGTTGATTGCTTCCAAGTCTATTATCGCTGAGCTCAACAAGGAGTTGAAGCTCAATGGTGATAATTATGATAGTTGGAGTATGAAAATACAATATGTGCTAGAAGAACAGGATGTTCTTGAGACTGTGTCTACAGTACTAGCTGAACCTGAAGTAGGTAACACTGCACAGCACAGGCGTGATAGAGACGCTTTTTTAGCCTGAAAAAAGAAAAATTCTACTGCGCGTCTCATCTTGCTTAGTGCTATGATGGATGATATTACTAGGCAGTTTCGTGTCTATGATATTGCCAAAGATTTGTGGGATGCTCTTAAAGAACGATTTGGGAGGCTTTCTACCTCAAAGCTACGTGCTTTGACGATAAGATTTGATACTTATAAGAAAAGCCCTGATCATTCGATGAAGAAGCATCTCAGGCAAATATCAAACATGATAAGTGAGCTGATTGAGGTCGGCCACATGCTCAGTAATGAACAGCAGGTCCAGGCTGTCATTCGTTCCATACCTGCCAATTGGGAACACATGAAAATGACTCTTACCCATGCGGATAATGTTACGACATTTAAAGATGTGGCCCATCACCTTGAGTTAGAAGAGAATCGTCTTCTAGCTATTAAGGTACACCCTGAAGCTCACATGACTCAGTCTAGTAGCTCAGGGGGTAAAAAGAAAAGAGGTAGAAAGGGTCAGGGTAAGAAAAATGAGAACGAGGGCAGAGCTGAAAATCCTGGAACTAGTGAGAAGAGTTCTAGGAATAAGAAAAAGAGAAAGTTTAACATCAAGAAAGTTAGATATTACAGCTGTCAGAACAAGGGTCATTTCGCTAAGGACTGCATAGGAGAAAAGAAGGAGCTATAGACTATGTAACAAAAGATCGTGAAGCTTTTGTTGATTTTCGACAGTTGCCGGTAAGAGCAAAACATATTTTTGATGGCAACAACGCACATGTAGATGTGAAAGGTTTGGGTACATGTAAATTGAACCTGCGTCAAGGACGTACCCTACTTCTTCATGACGTGTTGTTTGCTCCAGAAATTTCTCGGAACTTAGTTTCTGTTTCAGCTTTGATGTCTCTAGGTTTTCGCTTGCTGTTTGAGAATAGTACTGTAAAGTTGTTTTTAGAACATGTCTTTTATGGATCTGGTTATGTATCTGATGGTTTCCTTATCTTAGATGTTGATTTGATATCAAAATCTTGTTTTTCCTCTGTCACTAATGTTCAAACATCTGGAGAAGATGTTAATTTATGGCATTCTAGATTGGGCCATATTGGTTAAGATTGCATAAACCGTCTAGCTAAGGTAGGATTGTTAGGTAATTTAGAAAAAGCTATATTACCAACATGCGAACACTGTCTAGAAGGAAAATTGGTAAGAAAACTATTTGGTAAAGGAACTAGGGCCACCTTTCCACTTCAATTAGTTCATTCTGACGTCTGTGGTCCAATGAATGTGAGGGCTAGACATGGAGCTTTTTATTTCATCAGATTTATAGACGACTATAGTAAGTATGGTCTTGTCTATTTGATTTCTCACAAATTTGAAGCATTAAGTTGTTTCAAGATTTTTATGAATTTCGATGAGAATCAACATGATCGAAAGATTAAGGCCTTACGAACAGATCGTGGCCGTGAGTATCTTTCTGATGAATTTAATACTCTATGTCAAGAAAAAGGAATTAAACATCAGTTGTCCATTCCTTATTCACCTCAACAGAATGGGGTAGCTGAAAGAAGGAACATAATCCTTCTTGATATGGTAAGATCTATGATGGCTCAAGCAAATTTGCCTATATCTTTTTATGGAGATGCGCTCCTTACTGCCACATATGTTCTAAACCGAGTCCCCTCTAAATCTGTCGCTACCACCCCTTATGAAATGTGGACAGGTCGTAAACCCGATCTAAGCTACTTGAGACCATGGGGGTGTGCGTCTTATGTCCATTCTATCTCTAGTTCTTTCGGTAAATTAGGACCGAGAGGTAGAAAGAGTGTCTTTATAAGATACTCTGAAGTATCAAAAGGATATGTTTTCGTAGGTGAACTCGAAAATGGACAAGTGACAGAATTTGAATCACGAGATGTCACATTCTTAGAGAATGATTTTCCAAAATTAGGAGACGTAAGAAGTGATCTTATACTATATAAAATTGATGAGGCAGAATCATCTGGATCGCTCCAACCGAGTGGGAGAATTGTAGAGGAGGAAAATCAAGTTTTTCCATCTCAAAATGATCTGGTAGTTCACGATCCTAGTGGGAGTACATTTCCAAATTCCAGTGGGAGTATGGATTATCCCTTCAGTGGGAGCACTATTCTTGGTTATGATGAATATATTAGAGATGTTTATCAAAACCGTGAACTTCGTAGAACCAAAAGAACTAGTATTCCACGCAAACGATTTGAGGTAGAATGCGTTGGTAATACTTCCTTGACATCATTAAAAGATAACAATAGTCCAAGTGAGATTCTTTTCGCAATCTTACAAGATCAAGATGAACCTAAGAATGTTTCTGCTGCTCTATCATCTCCTAATAGAAATGAATAGATTAAAGCAATGGAAGAAGAGATGGCTTCGATGGAGAAAAACCATGTTTGGAAATTGGTTGATCTGCCTAATGGATGTAGGACAATTGGGAACAAGTGGGTTCTTAAGATTAAGCAAAAAGCAGATGGCTGTATCGAAAGGTACAAAGCTCGCTTAGTTGCCCAAGGATTCAAACAACAGGAAGGAATAGACTATGAGGAGACTTTCGCACCTGTTGTGAGATTTACATCCATTAGGATAATTCTAGCTATGTGTCACGACCCAAATCTGGATCGCTGACATGGCGCTGGGTCACGCTC
>SOPF01027574.1:0-45816 GCA_012979155.1 Hypericum perforatum
TTTTTTTTTTTTGTTGAAGATTTTCATGCATCCCAATCTACTTATAGTCTCCAACAAATGCTTGGTGTGATTCACCACTTTACACCGTAATATCCGGAGGATTAATATAAAATAGTGAGTGTAGATAGCAAATAATATGAACCAAAGACATACTCGTTACTTTCAGTTGAAGGATATAATATGTAACAGAAAATAACGGTCTTTAGAATCTTAACTCGCCATATCCTACGTACGTAAGTCGTCCCAAACATTTCGGCAACTCTTCCTCCTCGCCATTTCTTCTCCCTCGCTACCAATAACCCAAATCATCCAGAAAAAAAACAAAAAATAACGATAACAAATTGAAGAAAAAAAAGCAGAAGAAGACCAAACAAACCCAATTTTGTCCCACCTTCTCTTTGTCCAAACAGAGATATGACGAAGAACAGATCGGGTCCTGTTTATTGTTGGAGACAGGTCAAGACATGATCAGCAACAGAGAGGATCAATGCCACCTTTGGTTTTGGTGGTCATTTTCTCTCTGTCTCCCTCGTGCTAGTCCTCCTGTGCTCAGCCCACGTGGGGCATGGACAAGACGACGATGATGACGACTCCAATAGCTCTGCCAACTCGGCCTCCTCGGAGCAGCTCTGGTCGGCCCTCCTTGCCAGCAGCCTGTCCAATTTCACCTCCGTCTTCAAGTCAGACATCAAGAAAAATTTCGGTTTTTGTGTAACGGACGTGTGGGTATATATAAATATTTCTAGATCTTTTCTTGTCGCACAAGTTTCGTTCCGAGATACTTAGCTAGACAGACACCTAACTGCATGTAGTTCTAATAATGTGCTGCAATCTATTACATAGGTTTCAATAAATTTTTGAGTTCAAGATGATTAAACGTTTATCGATCTTTCATTTTTTAGGGATGCAGATTGGGATAAAGCATTCAACTTTTCTAAGAATCCGCAGTTCATTACCACTTGCGCTAAGAAGACCAAAGGTACATTGTAGCGGTGTTCGGCTTAAGCAGCCTCACCTATTTTAGTTGGTTTTTGCTGTTCAATGCTAGCGGTTGGTGCAGGCAACATGATGCAGCGTGTATGCACAGCCGCCGAGATTAAACTCTACTTCATCAGCTACTTCCAGAGAGGATCCAAAATGTCGAACTATTTGGAACCCAACAAGAACTTCAATTTGACATCTTGGGTATCCGGTTGCGAGCCGGGGTGGGCTTGCGCTGTTGCAGACGGAGTTAAGGTCGATTTTCAGAACGGAAAGGAAGTACCTGCGAGAACCGACCTTTGTTCTGCATGCTGCGAAGGTTTCTTCTGCCCTCACGGCCTCACCTGCATGATACGTGAGTACAATAGGCTGAGACTTCGCTTTTTTCGTGTTCGCTGTTAAAGGATCTGCAACTATAACTCTGCTGCTTACTTGTAGCTTGTCCTTTGGGTACATACTGTCCGCTTTCGAATCTGAACAAAACAACCGGCATATGTGATCCGTAAATTTATTCTTGATTAGCATCTTTTTGTGTTGGGTATATAGCTGCAGCACCTTTCAACATGGCGTAAAATTCATTTCCAGAACCATTTTTGCAGATACCATTACCAGCTGCCCCCAGGGAATTCTAACCATACCTGTGGCGGGGCGGATTCTTGGGCCGATATATCAAGTAGCAGAGAGGTATTCTGTTCATCGGGATCCTACTGTCCGTCTACTGTCCAAGAAATTCCATGCAGTAGTGGGTATTGAGAATCATTCCAGATCTTGCATTACTTATGTTCACACAAGTACAAGCAATATTATTCATTGTTCTAAATTTTGTTTCCATTTGCAAGTTGGTAACTCTGTTAGGGACTGATCCAATTTCTGTTTCGGGTCTCAGGCATTACTGCAGAACTGGTTCTACTTCTCAACAAGGTCCACTTGCTTCTTTTACCCCATGATCTCGTACACTATGAGCAAGATATATGCATTGAAACCACGTTCCAGAGCTAATCTAAACATTCATGATCGAAAACCTTTGGAGAAAGACGTCATGTCATGCATATTTCAAGTCATAAGAGAATAGAGCAATGACCTCTTTAAGCATCTTCTTGTATTCATTGCTTGATCTCCGGCCCGGACTCGTTTTGGAGAATTGTTATCTAACAGCGATTATTGTCTTGCAGCGTGTTTCAGGTTGGCAACATGCGAAAGGAACTCAGCAAATCAAAACATCACAGCATATGGGATACTGTTCTTTGTAAGCTGTTCATTTCCCTTGGATTAAATTCTCATTTATAGTTCATATAGTTAAATAACCAAATCTTCTTTATCAACTTAGGCTGGACTGACCTTTCTTCTCATCATTATCAATAACTGTTCGGATCAAGTCCTTGCCACTAGAGAAAAGAGACAAGCCAAAACCAGAGAAAAAGCGATTCAGAGTGTAAGAGAAACTGCACAAGCTCGTGAAAAATGGAAATTAGCAAAAGACATTGCGAAGAAATCAGCCATTGGGCTTCAATCATCACTGTCACGAACATTTTCACGCACAAAGTCGAAAATGACAGAACAGCCAAGAGTCGCATTTCAGGCTAAACCTGGGAGTGATGAGGCCTTACCACCAATGCATGGTCATCTCAAGCATCAGGAAAAGGAAAGAAAAAGGATAAGAGCAACTTAACGAAGATGCTTCACGAAATCGAAGTCAACCCGGATAGTGATGAAGGATTGAACTTGGATATTGGAGATAAGAACATGAAGCATGCACCTAGGGGTAAGCAGCTGCATACTCAGAGCCAAATGATCAGGTATGCGTATGGACAGATTGAGAAAGAAAAGGCTCTACAGGAACAACACAAGAACTTGACCTTCTCCGGTGTAATATCGATGGCCAACGACATTGAGATAGGAAACAGACCTACCCTTGAGGTTTCTTTTAAAGATCTTACCCTCACCTTGAAACACAAGAACAAACATTTCCTAAGGTGCGTGACTGGGAAGTTATCTCCTGGCCGAGTATCTGCAGTCATGGGTCCATCTGGAGCAGGCAAAACCACTTTCCTTTCTGCTTTGACAGGAAAAGCAGCAGGCTGCTCGGTTACCCGTCAAGTTCTTCCAATCCAAGCATACAAGAAGATCATCAGCTTCGTGCCTCAGGATGATATCGTGCATGGAAACTTGACCGTTGAGGAGAATCTTTGGTTCAGTGCAAGATGCAGGTATCCCCATCCACTCTCTACTCATTTGCTCCAGTGTTGACTTTATTCAATGGAAAAAAGAAATAATCACACCAAGTTCATGTGGCTTCTTCACTGCAGACTCTCTGCTAATCTGGCAAAGCCCGAAAAGGTTCTAGTTGTCGATAGAGTTATTGAATCCTTGGGGTTGCAAGGAGTGAGGGATTCTCTTGTTGGGACAGTGGAGAAGCGTGGAATATCCGGAGGCCAAAGGAAGAGAGAGAACGTTGGACTTGAAATGGTCATGGAGCCTTCACTTCTCATCTTGGATGAACCCACGTCCGGTCTGGATAGCTCATCTTCTCAGCTACTGCTCAGGGCTCTTCAACGCAAAGCTCTAGAAGGCGTGAACATTAGCATGGTTGTCCATCAACCAAGGCAAGTTTGGTCTTCATTCAGGCTTCCAGACAATTTTTTTACTGGTCAGAATTTACTGACTATCTATCTCTGTTGCTCTTTTGCCTGGTTTAGTTACACATTATTCAGAATGTTTGATGATCTGATCCTTCTAGCCAAAGGTGGATTGACAGCATACCACGGACCGGTGAAGAACGTGGAAGAATATTTCCAAGGGCTTGGCATTACAGTGCCGGAGCGAGTCAATCCCCTGGATTACTTCATCGACATCCTCGAAGGCATAGTGAAACCAAGTGGCGTTAACTATAAAGAGCTTCCCATAAGATGGATGCTGCATAATGGTTATACAGTTCCCATGGACATGCTGCAAGGTGCTGATGGACTAGGAGCACCCTCGAGTGAATCAACTCATGGAGGAGTTCCAAATGATTCCGGAACAGAACAATCTTTCGCGGGAGAGTTCTGGCAAGACATGAAGACCAATGTTGGAATAAAGACGGACCATATACAGCTCAATTTTTTGAAATCAGGTGACTTTCGGGACGGAGTACACCTGGTGTCTATCAGCAGTACAGATACTTCCTGGGGAGGTACGTGTTTCAAATAAAGAACTAGTACTAACCGATACTTGGCTTCATTGAGATACTTCCCATGATAATAACCATGACATGATCCCGTTGATTTCATCGTTGCAGGGTCGGAAAGCAAAGATTACGAGAGGCAAGGACAGAGGCTGTAGACTTTTTGATTCTGCTGCTAGCTGGAATCTGCTTAGGCACACTTGCCAAAGTGAGCGCCGAAACCTTTGGGATGATCGGTTACACATATACTGTCATTGCAGTCTGTAAGTCGCGATCTCTATACTCTTAGCAACTGCAAACTTCCATGGAAAGATTGGCTTGCCACACCATTCCTGACTTTGCCTTTACATTACCTTACCAGCTCTACTGTGCAAGATTGCGGCTTTGAGGTCATTTTCTTTGGACAAGTTACACTACTGGAGGAAAGTGGTTCTGGGATGAGCAGCCTAGCTTATTTTCTCGCGAAGGATACCATCGAACATTTCAACACCATTGTCAAGCCGCTCGTGTACATGTCCATGTTTTACTTCTTCAACAATTCAAGATCCTCAATCACAGATAACTACATTGTCTTACTATGTCTGGTGTACTGTGTGACGGGGATTGCTTATTCACTGGCCATCTTTCTCGAACCTGGACCTGCTCAACTGGTGAGCATCCGAAATCTGATCCTTCAACGGATGTCTGCCATTCTCACAATTCCTTATAATTCATACAACATATATGAAAATTTGGCATTTCCAAGTTAGCTTACAAGCTGTAATCTGCATTACAGTGGTCAGTGCTTCTTCCAGTTGTTCTCACCCTCGTTGCGACACACAACGATAACAACAAGTTCGTAGATACACTGGCTAACATGTACTACACCAAGTGGGCACTGGAAGCATTTGTGATATCGAATGCAAAAAGGTTAGCCATCTTGTTTCCTTCACAGCTCTGTCAATCATTCGTTGGCATAGAGCAATTTGTGACCTGCGCATTTTTTCTTGTATACAGATACTATGGGGTCTGGCTTATCACACGGTGTGGATCACTGATGGAGGCTGGCTATGACCTCAACCACTGGTACCGTTGTTTAGGCCTCCTCTATCTTACTGGTCTTGTTAGCAGAGTTGTGGCCTTCTTGCTCATGATCACCTTCCAAAAGAAGTAGGTTCATTTGTTTCATTGCTGAACGCTAGATGGACAAAGCAGAAGAAACCCACTATCGGTATCATATCACCAAAGGTTGTGGCTTACACAGAAATTTTCGAATGACGGGAAAGATTATGATGCCAAATGTTTCAGGATTCGGAAATCATCAGTAAGTGGACTAAACATTGCTGTTCAGAGTGAGGTACAGATGGATGTAAGAATATAGACTGTAGGGAGCTTGTTCCCTGTGCAGACCTTTACAATTTTCTTAGGAAACTTTCTGTTTCGGCACTTATCATGACTTTGGTCACACTGAAAAGTTAAAAGAATTCTATTCAACAGGTAAAATGAACACAACATATCAGGGATAACTCAATAAATCCTTCTCGAATGGAAAGAAAGTACCCTTAAAGGACTCCATGGGGTAATGCAACTTCTGTGCTCGACAAGAGGAAAAAATCCAACCGAACACAACCATATGAGCATCTGGTCTTGTTCAGAAACATGCAAAAAAGTAAAATGAGAAGCATAACTTTTAACTGTTCTGCCGAGTTCCTGCTAGGTTGAAAACTCAAAGTCCTAACCACAAAACTTGATCCTGGTCAACTTCCACTAATCGACCAACCTCCAGAAACAAATAGTGCCCCCTCTTATGTTCCTTAATATACATGTTAGATGATTACCTAATAGAGCGGTCACGTAAACATGGATTTGTTCATCTCCAAACCACATCACCCATAAACTTAAGAGCTGGAACACCTCTTATCTCTGCATCAAAAAGGGGTGCTTGAATTGATGTCAAGTTGCTGAGCTTTTGATCATTCTGGATGGTCCCAAGGGCACGCAACTGATCCTGAAAATGACAAAACAAAATTGCTCAGAGACCTTTAACAGAAAGTAATATATTGCCACCGTAGGAGAACACAATCTAAAATTGAATTTCAAGTTTTAATATGAAAATGTCTGGCACATTATCGGTAGCTGCCGAGTTCCTGCTAGGTTGAAAACTCAAAGTCCTAACCACAAAACTTGATCCTGGTCAACTTCCACTAATCGACCAACCTCCAGAAACAAATAGTGCCCCCTCTTATGTTCCTTAATATACATGTTAGATGATTACCTAATAGAGGGGTCACGTAAACATGGATTTGTTCATTTCCAAACCACATCACGCATAAACTTAAGAGCTGGAACACCTCTTATCTCTGCATCAAAAAGGGGTGCTTGAATTGATGTCAAGTTGCTGAGCTCTTGATCATTCTGGATGGTCCCAAGGGCACGCAACTGATCCTGAAAATGACAAAACAAAATTGCTCAGAGACCTTTAACAGAAAGTAATATATTGCCACCGTAGGAGAACACAGTCTAAAATTGAATTTCAAGTTTTAATATGAAAATGTCTGGCACATTATCGGTAGCAGGAAAGATGACGTAGGACGTTATCGAGTGCATGGCGAATGCATGAAAGGAGCATGGCCTAAACGCGTGCAAGTTGCTGGTCCAATTTACGTACAAGCATAAGGCCAATTTAATTACAAGTTGCTGGTCCATTTGATGAAGGGTATGCAAGAGAAAGGAATAAATGACATGAGCTTGGTTTGCATGGTTCGGCCAGCTTTAGTCAATTTAATTATCTATTGCATTGAATAAGTTACGTTGTTAGCATTTCCTTGCATTTGTAATTCGTCCTCTAGCAACTGAGTAAGGAAGCTTTAAATGCTGTAGTTATTAGTAATAAGTGGCTGAAGTAATCAGCTTGTAACCTACGTACCTTTTGAATTGCTGGGCTTAAACACAGCCTTAAGACACGCCTTATTAAAGGGTTATCATTGTAAGCAATAAGGAACAGATTCAAAAAGAATTCAGAAAGAATTAGGCTTTTGCCAAATTATCTTTGGGTGGATTCCCATTGTTTCGGGTGGATTCCCGTTGTTTCTATAGATTGGCCCTCTTATTGGCTGCTTGTGGACTCAAGAAACCTTTGTATTAGATTCGGAAGGATCGAGTGCAAAGTTATCCAATTTCTCTTTCAATTTCGTTCCATTTGATTAAGCCACCTTCAATCAAGCTACGAAAGTTCCTAATTGAAGCCTGATTCAATTTATTTGTACTCGTACCATGAACGATTACATTTCGCTTCCGCTACGCTACGTCAAAAGAATCCTGGATGAAGCTTTGTTTGAAACATAAACCTCAAGGTGAAGCCACAATGGTAAAAAAAAGTGCTTAAAATCGTTATAAAAGACAACTCCAACAAGTAAGGTGATACTTATCCATGCATTACCTTCCTTTTCATAGCACAGAATTTGCAATCTTCTGTAGATGGAGGTAGAACCTGATTAACAATAAGCTTCCGTACAGGAACATTTTCTTTCACCAAGGATGCATGCAACCTTGACGACTCCTGGACTGCCATCAGCTTCAGCATAAACGACACATAATTATTGGGACCTTAGCATTAATTCTATAAAATAAAGGTTGACTTAGATGATTAACAGTTCAATGGATAAATCCTAATGCTACAACTTCACCATATTCATCTCACTCATGCTCAAGTTTCTCCCATCAAAGAGATCACTGGGTTCAGCTAGATTCCAAGTTCAGTTCAAGAGTTTGCTCTAACATAACAAAAGGGAGTAAGCAGCAGAGAGATACCGTGGGAATTGTCACGATGACAAATTCAGTTGTGCGCGAGTCGCGGAAGAGATCTCGCACTTTTGACATCTTCTCTTTTAATTTTTCCAGCTTTTCATACTACAATTTTGAAAAATAAATATTTTTGGCCTTTAACAAGACAATCATCAATTGAAAGGAAATGATTCACCTCCGTGCTTACAGTATCATCTTGTCTTACTTCTTGGTTCCCAAACATAGATTTGAAGGCTGAAGTTGCTGACGCTAACTTCGTTTTCAGCTGGATCATGTAAGTGAGTTGAGGTAATTACATCTTCTAATAATACAAACATTTGAAGGAAAAAACCATTGCAAATGAAAACTGAGCATCATAAAGCACAAGACTAGGGCAGATTTAATCCTTGAAGTAAAGACTAAAAATAACCAACAAAAGATATAGTTAATTTCAGTAACATGAACATTAACCATATTTTACAGCTGAAATACTAGATCGAACAGCGGCAAATAGAAATTCCAGTCCAACAAATTTTAGAGACAAACCTTAATCATTTTACCCAAAGAAGAATCCATGAAGTCGGGCAGCGACAAAAGCCGAAGTGTATGGCCCTGCAAAATATTTTAAGCAAAAGGTGAAGCCTAAGGATCAAATTCTGAAGTAAACCAACCTTGTAAGTGACTGACTAACCGTGGGAGCTGTATCAAAGACTATCCTGCTAAACATACTGTACTCCTTAGATTCAACAAATTCCAACACCTGTAAAATGGAAAATCAATTTAAAATAGTATTCAGACCTAAAAAAAAGAAATTAACGGATTTCGCCTGATCAGTAATGAACAATGTTATATCTTTAATACCTTGGAAATTGCCATGACTTCATCTGTTCCTGGAGGAGGAGAATCCAATAGTTCTTCAAGTTTTAAATCTCCCAACTACCAAGTTCAGGAAAGATGGTCAAGAAATAAGCAGCTAGGAATTCAAACTGAATCATCATTACTCGTAAAAACTGAGCTGACTTGTTAAAACTGAATCAAAATATTCAGAAGACCGTTACTTTAGTCCACAACTTTGTGAACATTTTCTATCTTGATTCTTGAAAATAGCAAGGATCAAAGTACATTGCATCATGAGTTAGGAAACCATCCAAACAGCAAGCTAACCTGGTTAGCAAGCATGCCGAGGCCCATACCATCCATCAATTCCTTAACACCGCTTCCGCCGCTCTGCTGACAAGCTGATTGTAACTCCTCTCTAGATCTTTGAAGGTTGATCTGTCAAAGGCTCACAGCGCTAAAATTAAATATATGCATCAAACAAGTAGAAAAAGCAGGTGGCTGGTCATGGCGACAAAAAGGTACACTTATATCCAAGCAAATACCTCGAGGGCGAACAGTGGAGAATCTGTTCCTTCAACTGGAACTAGCTTTCCACCAGATAAATCCTATAGCCAGCACAAATTCTATATGTTTTAGGTTTTTCCGTATCAGCAGAATATATAGTGAACTGCAATCAAGAGAATGTAACAGGTGGAAAAACATGCAAGCACCTGGGCAAAAGAATCGCTCAAGGAATGAGCCGGATCAGTTGATACCACCATGGTCGGATGGCCATGACTAGCAAATTTAACAGCAAGGGAGGCAGCACAGCTCGTCTTCCCGACTCCACCCTTTCCGCCTATCATGTAATACTTCCTGCCGTTCCCAGCCACCATCTCATCGAACCCAGAAATGGTTTCAGCCAGAGTCGCCAGAGACCTCCCTAGAACCAAGAGAAACCTCAATTAAAACCGCAATTAACCAAACTCAGCCTTTAACATCATTAAAATGCACCCTACTTTTGAAATAAATTTTGACTAACCAACAACAAGATTCCTCCTTTCTTGCCATTAATAGATAAACAGTCAGCAAAGATCAAAACCCAGAAAGGAAATCCAACATAATGAAGTGATCCATGTCCCAACTTAATAGGGGAAAAAAAGAAAACTCACCTTGAAATGGACCTTTCGAAACTTTAGATGCCGGAACAGAAATGAAGCCTTCGGCGACCTTGAGAAGGTGCCTTCGGGTTTCTCTAATGGCCAGGAGGCGGGACACATAGGCCATGATAATTGTCAGAAAGCCAATGGACACGAAAAACCTCTTTCTTGAAGTCTCTTGGGTGGAATTGGCGACTGGGTTTAATTGCCTCTATGATCAGCCAATACAGGGAGACCTCAGAAACTAAACTATGGTGCTTGGGGGTTTTGAGACCCAAGGGTTTTAAGAGAAACTGTTTTTGGAGGAAATGATGAGAAGCGACCGGTTGTCCCAGAAGGACATGGTATGGAAAATCATCCAAGACCATCGAAATTGGATTCTATGGGGACTAAAGAGGGGGTGTCCCTATATGGGGACTAGCGTCTTGATCGTTGGATCGAATTTAATTTTAAAATTTTGGGATCTGACGGTTTAAAATGTTCAAGGATAATATAGTCTTTTATCAAAACTGAAAAAGGTGTGTAGTTAATGTCTCCCTTAATTGTAGCCCCATTATCAACTCCATTATCATAAATATCGATACTTTTAAGGAATTTAAAATTTAAACAATTAATTTGTTACAAAATTTCGATTTTAATAATTAAAATTTTCCAATTTTGATAATTAATTTTCTCCCTCTCGACACCCACATTTGATATCCACTTTTAAACCTAACCTTCCTATCAATAAACCAGTAAATTAGTAAACCAGTAAACCAATAAACCAATAAATTAATAAACCATTAAATCAATAAATCAATAAAACAGTAAACAATAAATCAATAAACCAGTAACCAATAAACCAATAAATCAATAATTCAATAAATCAGTAAACCAGTAAACTAATAAACAAGTAAATCAATAAACCAATAAACCAGTAAATTAATAAACCAGTAAACAATAAATCAATAAATCAGTAACCAATAAACCAATAAATCAATAATCCAATAAATCAGTAAACCAGTAAACCAATAAACAAGTAAATCAATAAACCAATAAACTAGTAAATTAATAAAACAGTAAACAATAAATCAATAAATCAGTAACCAATACACCAATAAATCAATAATCCAGTAAACGAGTAAACCAATAAACAAGTAAACCAGTAGATCAATAAATCAGTAAACCAATAAACTAGTAAATCAATAAATTAATAAATCAGTAACCAATAAACCAGTAAATCAATAAACCAGTAAATCAGTAAACCAATAAATCAATAAATAACTAAACGAGGAAATCAATAAACTATTAAATCAATAAACCAATAAACCAATAAATTTGTGACAAAAGAATAAATCGATAACAACAAATATTTAATTGCAAATTAGGTAGAAGGTTATTAATTGCTAATTAGGTAGGAAGTTACTAATTGCTAATTAAGTGGTAGACGAATTAATTTAAAAAATAAATCAATTAATTCAAAATAGGCTCGTAGTTATGGAGAGAGATAAAAGATCAATAAAATTTTACCAAATCACCCTTTTTTATTAATTTCCTTCCTTTAGTCCCCATATGGGGACTAATAACTAGTCCCCACCAAATCCACTCCCCAAGACCATCCGCATTGGTGCTCCCGCTATAGTGCACGCCCTGAGCGCCACGTCAGCCGCGTCCCTGCTCTCTGTTTTCAGCTCACAGTGGTGCCCTCGCTACAATGTCACGCCCTGGGCGCCACCACGTCAGCTTTTTTCTCAGCTCAGCTTTTTTAAAATTCAGCTAACTGTATGAGACTCGAGTAATTTTTCGCGTAACTTCGAACATGCTTAAAAAAAATTGGAACACTAAATTCAAGAAATGAAAATTTCATTAAAAATTACAAATTACAAAAGAAACTACGAAATTGAAGAAATAACTTAGATTTGCAAATTACATAACTAAATACCGCCACCAAATTTAGTCCAAACGTGCTCAATTAAGTCTTTACGGAGAGCGATATGGACTTCTCTATTCCGAATTTGAAAATCAACGGTCATGAAGTTTGATAGGGATCCAATGCGTTGAGTAGAGTATTCATAGTTTGTGGATGTGCTGGTGCATGGTCTGTTGTTGATGAATTCTTCTGGACTATAAAGTCCATATGCATCACGTTCATCCTCCACTATCATATTATGCATTATGATACAAGCTATCTTAACTTTGCGAATGAATTCTTGATCCCAAAGAAGACATGGAGATTTTATGAAAGCAAAGCGAGCTTGTAGAACTCCAAATGCCCTCTCCACATCTTTTATGTAACTCTCCTAACGTTCAGCAAACATCTTCATTTTTTGGGTACTCGGAGATGTTTCATGACTTCACAAAGGTAGCCCATTGTGGATATATCCCATCAGTGAGATAATATGGCAACTCTCTATGGGTGCCATTAACGGTATAGCTCACTTTAGGTGCACGACCTTCTAAAATATTAGTAAAAATAGGAGACTGTTGTAACACATTAATATCATTACATGTACCTGGTGTTCCAAAGAAGGCGTGCCATATCCATAGGTCATATGAGGCAACCTTCCAATATGATTGTTGGTTTGTCACTTCTACCAGCATATTGTCCAGCCCAGACAGTAGGACAATTCTTCCATTTCCAGTGCATACAATCAATACTGCCTATCATGCCTTGGAAATCATGTTGCTCCGCCACATAGAGCAGACGAGCGAGATCTTGTTCATTGGGCTTCCTAAGATACTCTACCCAAAACAAGCCATGACACCGTCTATGAATTTCACCAAAGCTTGCCTCGTTGTAGATTTGGCTATCCTTAGGTACTCATCATTGACGTCAACTACCAAACCATACGCGATAACTCTCATCGCTACAGTACATTTTTGCAAAGTTGATAACCCAACTCTCCCTACAGCATCTACATTCTCTTAAAAGTACGGATCATGGGCAGTCACCGCTTCTACTATTCTCAAGAACAAAGGTCTTTTCATACGAAATCGACGGCGGAACATATCAGGTCCATATGTTGGTGTTTCAGCAAAATAATCTTGCACCAAGCGCTCATCACCAACTTCACGACCCCGGTTGATATAGCATCTTTTTGCACGAGGTTGTGACGCGGCATACTGTCTTCGAACAATGGCCTCTGCAGCCCGAATGTTGGCTTCCATTTTGGCTTGATATTTCTGCAAATAATTTAGAACTAACCTATTTTCTTCCTCTCCTGAACTATATTAGAAATCCGAACTAGAATTAGAACTATCGGAACTCGATAATATCGGATCCATACCTATATTTTTTTCCTAAAAAGAGGAGAGGAGGATATTTTTTGGTGTGAAAAATTATGAAGAAGGTTGTATCAATTTATAAAATTTTTAAATGAATTTGGACCATAAATGTTTAACATCAAATTTGGACCACACACATTTTTTTTATCCGAAAAGTTTCGTTATTTGGATTCAAAAATTTGTATAAAATTAACAAAAAATTATAAACAAATTTTAATTGCACAAAAAAGTCAAGAAAAGAAAAAATATTTTTTAGAATTTTGTTTCCGAATTTTTCTGATTTTTTATCGATTTAAAAAACAATAAAAAAAATAAAATATTGCCCTAGGCGACGTGGCCCAATTAGAGGGGGCCACGTTGCCCAGGGCGAGGCAACCCTGTCGGGGCGAGGCGTGCCTCGCTGACACGCGAGGGCACTACGCGTGATAACAAGACGCGCTTCGCCTCCAATCATAAGGCGCCACGTGGCGCTTCCGGGGTGAGGTTACCACCTACTGTGGGTGGTCTAATGGAAGATACTATAGATGTCTCGTCAGTCTATCGGTGCCAAAGAAATGGGTTTATAATTGTTGGAATTTTGGGTTTGTACCAATTATTATCCAAATTTGAGTACAAGTCTATTATTGGGCCTAGCCGTCTTTCCAAATGATTTGCCACTTGGAAAGATGAGTAAACAAAGCTACATTAGTAGCATTGCCATGTGGTGCTTACTCACCCTATGGGGTTAGTTGGCATTTCGTGGGCCTCCCAATAAAAGAGAGGAGAAAGTTGGTGATCAGATAAGAATTTCACCACCCATATCTATATTCAGAAGGGAAGAATTTTGGATTAGTCCCTATAGGTCTTAAACTTTATGAAGCAAGGTCATTCGTGGAAAATTGTTCATGTATCTGATCCGTTAGTGATTGTAAACTGATCGGTGATACTACCTCGTTACAATGGTCATGTGGAAGTACGCTACAACAAGTAAGCCTTGTATCTATTAATGAATTTGTTCGTTAATTGAAAGGAGGATTAACTTATAATTATGTGTTAATTATGAGTCAGTCCCTATAATTGGTATTAGAGCGAGCTTATGTATTGTTCTGGTTATTGTATGATCTTCGGAATCAAGTTTAATTGTGATTATTTGATCCAAAAATCATGTTTAATGTCAATTTTAATGAAAATTGTATTCTGTTGTTCTTAAAGATAATTATATTTATAGTTTAGGGACTAAATTGAAGTTTGTTTTTCGCGGGTGAAAGGGAATTGTCCTTTTCCGCACATACGAAAACATTGGTACTGAATTGAAGTTTTTTCGCAACTGATATGGCCCAACTTTGTGCTGCGAATGCATGAAGTCATTGGGATTAATCTGTAATTTGCCATTTTCCCAATTCAAGAGAACCCTAAAATCGCGATTTCTCTCCCAAATCAATCTTTCAAACAATCTGGGCATTTTTGACTATTTCGAGACCTGGAACAAGCTCTAAATCGATCACCCACAACTCCCTAATGATGCATCGTCGCATTTTCTTCGATTTTTGACGCCAGAGATGCATTTTCAACAAATTTGAAAATTCGGAGATATCGGAGGGAGAAGTCGAGGGCATGAGAGCATAGCGATGCTACAGAGCGTGTTTTATTACCACCGTGTTCGGGAGTTGATGGCGAGTCGATCCTGACTGGTGGCGGCTGTAGATTCACCGCCGTGAGAGAGCGACCATAAGATGGTGGTCAGAGGATTTTTCTTCGCTGGGGAGAGAGAGAACGAAAGAAAGAGAGGGAAAAGGGAGAAGAAATGCAAGGGGTATATTTATACCCCGGGTTGTTTTCGAATTAAATTGGTCGAATTAGACTAGTTTAATGATTCGATCAACCCGATTTTGATCAATTTTGACTATGAGTCAAAATAAATTAATTGGGATAGGTTTTTTGTATTTTGATTGAATAAAATCTGTTTTTATTCAAATAAAATTTTGAAAATTACAGATTAATTTCTAAATTAAATTTTTAAAGTTATTTTAATAATTTTAAAAACATGCATATATTTTAGATTAGTTTTAAAATATATTTATAGACTCTTCAAAATTAGATTTTGTATTTAATTTTGGACACAAAATTTGACTAAATTGTTTATAAGTGAACATAAGTTATTTAAACTTGAAAAATATGAGTATTTTTTAATTAAGTTTGATTTTGAGCCATATGGGCTTCAAAATCTTATAAGTCTTATTGAATGAAATTAGATTTTATTCAATTACATAAAGATTTTAAGTTAATCTTTTAATTAAGTTTGGTTTGCAAAATTATTAAGATAATTTTCGACAAACCTAATTTTTTGGATAAGTTCGAAAAATATTTTTGAGGTATGTGTAACGATAAAAATATGAGAAATAACATGACTTATTGATTACGTATTATAGCTCAATTGTGAACAAATCTTGATAAAAGACATCATCGTTTTTTATTGAAAAATAAGTTTTTATCCTAAGACTTTTGCATTGTGTTGCAAGTTTACGATGATATCTTTTATTAGAAAATTCCTGAGTGCTTTATGGTTAGCACGTGTTGCAATCAGTTGTAATAGAATTAGCAAGATATCTGATGAGTGCCTAAAACACTCATTATTTGTGTTGATTTCTTAGGATTATTTTAGAGTTTTTAGATTGTTTTAGTTGATTTTTAGTTATCTTGTGTTAGTTTTCATTCTTTGTGATTTTTAGTTATGTTTGTTATTTCTCATCGTGTTTCTATGGTTTTAGGAGCTTATTCATGGACTTGAGGAGGACGAGTGATCGACGGTACTAAGGCATAGGCAAGATGGAGCTCACGAAAGCAAGAAGAACAAGGTCTGCCAAGGCATGGCGAGCGCTATAGGCACAGGTGGCGCGCACTGTTGGTACTCGGAGGATGAAAGGTCACTCTGACGATAGCTTACGACACGAGTGGCGCGCACCATGGTGCTATTGACGCGCGCCATGGACAAACAGTGACAGATAGTTGGTCATTCCACTTGCTTTTCTTATTGACAAACACCTTGGGGCCAAGGCACTCGGGAATGACACACTTGGGAGCTATGGCAGATACATTAGGGAGACAAAAAGTATAGTAGTTAGGATATTTAGCTTAGTTTAAGTTTTTATTAAAAAAGACTTTTGACTTTTAGCTAATAAGTGACATTTATGACATTTGGAGTAGAAAGAGAGAGAGAGAACCAGAGAAGAAAAAAAGCCACGAATTGTAACTCAACTCTCTGGATTGGACTTGAAGAAGAGAAAGGAAGCTTGATTACCTTTGATAAGCTTTCTTCTCTTTACTTTGATTCATTTTTATGCTTAAATATGTTGATGTTTATATTGTGTTTTTGCTTAAGCATGTGTGAGTAGTTAATTCTGTGGGTTTGGTGCTTAGGAACTAACATGTAATCAACTAATTCGAGGGGTTAAAAACTAATAGATTTATGTTCTAGTTAATGAACTTAAAGCTTAATTATGATTTCACATAGTTTATGATCATGATTAGTTCTTGCCTTTGATAATGGTTTAGACTAGTTGGCTGTGATAAAAACCTTGTGATTATCCATGATTATGATCTTAGTTAAAACTTGAGACCGAAAGGTGATGGAATTATTGTAAAGATTAACTAGATGATTAGTTGCTTAATGAATGAGAAATCTACTTAAGTAATTAATTATCCACTGAGTGATAACTAATCTTAGCTTGGTTTAGATCGATTAGTGGGGTCGAAAGAACATCTAATTGGTTTAAGTTTCGCTAATGGTCAATTTAGACAAATCTAGCGCAAAAGTGTAGGTTTGTTGCTTATGGAACACTCGGATCATAATAAGAGCATAATAAACCCCTTGAGTTGCTTGATTACATAAGTTTTAATGGTACTAAACTCACGTTTAGTTAAATTTGCTAAACCAGATTATAGTTTGCTGTTTTGTAGTTCATAGACTTTTGACTAATTTCAATCTTTAGATCATTAATCTAGAAGGTTGTTCATGTTCTAATCAAACCAAACATCATAATATACTCCTAATCAAGTTTGGAATCTAAGTACGAAGTCTTAACAATCAATTCCTTGAGTATTGACAAAATCGGACTTACTCTGTGCTTTTGCTGTTGAGTGTTGGCGCATGCCAAGAAGGAGTGGCATGTGCCATTATTCTTGCACGAAGAACATTGGCACGCGCAAAAGGGTATAGGCGCGTGCCATAGATGCCCAGAATATCTGGGCAGCACAACGAGCTCATGAGGCGAGCTCTGTCGAACACAGTTGGCCCTCGCCAAAGGCACTAGTGGCACACACCATAGGTGGCCAGCAAGCCTGAAACAACACGCAAACAATCAGTACACTTCGGATTAAGCATAAAGGATAATCCGAACACTCAAGTGCAAAGCAAAGCAAACAACAATATCGATGTGTCGTATCTACTTATAAGAATATAAGAATTGCATGAAGTTAGTGAAAGTAAACTTAACTTCTATTCACAAAAAGATACAAAAAGTGTGTCTGAGCTGGAAGTAATAACTGTAGAAGAGTATTTGTCAAAAAAATGTTCAAGCATCTTCTAGTGTTGGTGAAGATGAGAGAATTATGATAAATTTTATGTCTCTTGCAGATGACACGTCTAAACGCATTTTTATAGCGTCTAATTGGATAATTGAGCATAAAGAAAATTTTTGTGAAAATTTCCTTTTAATGCTCAAATGAAGTTGCAAAGTTGATGATGTGTACGTCACTTTTCAATTTGGGAATATGATTGCAAATTCCCATTTCCTTGTGCCTTTGGATCATAGGATCCATACCAATCCAAGTCATGTAATCTTTAGACCCTCCTTATTCTGCGTAAATCATTTAAGCTTTTGTTAAGTCTTGGTTCTTAAACATGTGTGTTTAGAACTTCATGTATTCTTCATGGTTATTTATCATGCAAATATATGTTATCTTAGTTAAATAAAGTATTTATTTAATAATATGATTATTATCATGAGAAAAATCTGCTTGTATTTACTATCAAAGAAGTTAGAATTATTAGGGTTTGAGATTTACTCTCGGAGGGTGAGGGGAAACATATATGTGACATACTTCAAATTTGAGATAATCAAAGACCTTATATCATTCAGAGTTATAACTTATAGTAGATTAATATTGTGTTACTGATGTAATTCTTTACAAACAACGTATCTTTCATAATTTTCTTTAAGTTATATGAATAACTATGTGCTAAAAGAACATAAGGTTCTATAAACTATGATTATGATTATGGTCTAATATATGAGTGTACTCATTTAAGTGTTGATCACTTAACGTTGATGTCTTTATGCAAGATGTTTACTTTGATCAATAAGCTAGCTAAGGCTGACTATATGCTTAAAAGTTAAGCATAACAATTAAATTATTCAATGCCTACAAGTTTTTATCATGTGAATAGCCCAAATGTATGTTGATAACATTACGGTATTTCATGTGAGTTGTCACCTTAAACTTAAAGAGAATTGTCTCTTAGCAATCAAAAGTCCATACTGAGATATATATGACTTGAGTTTGTTCTAGTGGGATCAACAAAAAGGTTGACCAAAGGTGTTTGAGACAAATGGAATAGTTAAGAAACAAAGGAGTAAGAACTAAATGAACTAAACCCAAAAGAAGAGTTTTGAGGGTTGGAGAATATAAAGGTCTGATATTTCTAAGAAGAAATATTTTAACTATCTGAAGATATGGCATTTTGTGATAAGTTGCATTGCCAAGAACATTATTTAGCTCACCTGTGAGTGAATTAAATTTGTCTAGATCTATTCGTCAAACTGAATATCAATTAAATAATTGATTTAGTTGAGATAGGCCATATGACAAAGATGTGTAAAATCTTTGTTGAATCCCAATAAGCACTGATTGGAATAAGTTCCATCAATATTGGCTGATATACACGAGTAAAAGTTGAAAGAATTGATACAAATAGATTGTGTCTGTAAATTCTGCTTATACATGATGTGTTATATACTCCGTGAAATTCAAGAATTTCATGTTCGTTCAAGTTTAAATGGCTCTTAATTTGTGTTGGATAGTTGAGTACAACACAGTGAGTAGAATTTTGGACAAGTCTTTATTTATGATAGTTATTAGTAAATGGATTCTCATTTTAAATATTAATCTATGTAATTTACATTGTAATTATTTTTCTACGTTCATAACTTAACGTCTGAAGTTGATGTCAAGTTATGTTATTCTAGAATGAACTATATTGGTCAAGAACACAAGGTTGTCCAACTAAGGTAGGACTAAAATGTATTTGGTGAAGATCGAATTTACCTACATGTGAATGCTTTTTGAATAGAAAAATAGTTATCAGATCTGTTCACAAAATAACTAGATTTATTCGTTAGTTGTATTAAATTCATTCTAAAGTATGTGGTCAAATGAATCTTACGTCCACTTGTATGAGTGTCTTACTAAGAATGTCTTTGTCAAATACTTACAAGTATCAAATAAGTTTATAAGTGTTTGAAAGAGAGCAATCAAATGGCAAGGTGATATCATTTGTACCATATAATATTTTTGAAATATGAGTTTTTCAAAAATTAATATAGGTGAGTTATGACCCGCCTTGTATGAAACTGATAAGTTAAGATCGTCTAGATCACTCCTTTCGAGTGAGAGAATTTTGTGGAGGAGGAAAATAATGATTAACCATATCTAGATGATCCAAACATTCATGATCCTAATGATCTTCATCTCAGTGGGAGTATGTGAGATCTATGGCTTAGTAGGAGTAGGATTCTAAACTTCATTGGGAGTTTGGAATGAAACTTCTATAGGATATGAATTTTGGTTACGATAGATATATGAGATATTTATCAAAACTAAAAAAATTCATAAAGCTAAAATAATTACTTTTTTCATGCCAATGACTAAAGACTAAAAGCGTGAGAAATGTTCTCTTGTATAAAGATACAAGTGATATTTCTTTCAGCAAATCCTGTAAGATGAGAATGAGAATAAGATGATTTTGGTGCTCTATCAGTTCTCACTTAGAATGTGATGTGAACACGTCCAACATTGTGCTACAAGATCAAAAGGAGGAAACAAGTCCAGTTCGAGTTCCAATTAGATCGGTTACAAGAGCAAGGGCCAAGAAGTTTTAATCTGATTTTAATGGATTGCTCAAGGAGGTTTGGGCCCAAGACATGTTTTCTAAGCCCAATGGAGGTTATTCTACAAGTCTAAAGCCCACAAATCTCCAGAAACTATTTAGGAGTAATTTAGCTATTTTTTAGGAGTTTCTATTTTTTAGGAATGAAAGTTATCCAACAATGGATAATTATTCAGTTGGCTATTTTTCAGGAATGAGAGTTATACAACAATAGATAACTATTCTATTTAGGATAAACATTCGTTTTAAGTCATATTTAGGTAGTTTGATAAGCTTAAAACTCTTTATGACTTATCTTGTTGACTTTGGAGTCCATCCAAGTCAGTTTAAGCCTCTATATAAAGAAGGCCACGAATTTAATTATCACGACCTAAAGTATGGAAGTGAAAAATGCCAGGAATTAAACCTCCCCAGGCACCTGAATTTATTTCAAAGAAAACTCCAAATCCAAAACATGTCAAACACTTGAGTTGTCTTTACATCAAAATATTTAAAGTTCATAAATGGTAATATGCAAAAGATGATATGCAGCAAAAGGCTCCCTCTAATCCTGATCCTCGCTTGAACGATCTAAACACATATGATAGACATAGATGTGAGTCGAATAAACTCAGTAAGTGGAATCAATTCAACATACTTTTATCGAAATCAATCACGTATCATAATTTCCTAGCCAACTGACAGATTCCTTAGCCAACTAACACTTAACCGACTAACATAATAACTCGAGAGCGGCACCCTAGGCAACTATACTTAACCAATTAAGCTTTCTTAATGGAACAGTCTCTTATCCAACTACCTAGCCAACTAATCACATAACTCATAGCAATTCGTATCATAATTCTTGTCCAAAGCCTTATCACATACATACTCAATTTTGACTTATGATCACACATTGAACATAGCAAATCACACATCAAATCTAGGACCACAAAACTAGCAAGCATAACTCGTAATCACATATCATCCCAAGAACCACAAAATCAGTATAACACACGTACTCGGGTTCAATTTTAGAATCGACTCCAGATCAAAACAGCAAAATCGACTCAGTGTATAAGGACTTAATACTCATGGATTCGCATTCAGTTTTAGAACTGAATCTGAATCCGAAAGTCTTTAAAACCCAATTCAAATTTCAAATCCAAAACTGTGTTTCTACGGACTGCATGTTTCAGGCCTGAAATCAATTCCAATTTCTGTCAGAATTCGATTTCAGACAGACTCAAAACAAAAATCCCATTTACCTGTTTTTGCCTATAAAACTGATTTGTCCCCTTCTCTGTTAATTGATCTTCCTCTTGACCCCTCTTCGTGCTGAGATGGTTGGGCGCTTTCATTCTCTTCTCCTAAGGGCACGTGGTATTCCAAACCTTCACAAGTGGGGCAGAATTATGATTAGGTTAACAACTAATTTGGTGAGGTCTATTTTTATGTCTAATAGAAACCCTAAATAAATAATTTACCCTTTGGTCCCTATACTTTTACAAACTGGCTAAATAGGTCACTACATTTAAACCCTTAATTTCATGATTCTTATATTCTCTCCCTCTTAAAATAAAGTTTGTCCTCAAACTTATTTTGTTGTTCGAAGAGGTAGGGGTACTTTCTCTCTCTCAATGTGGTTACTCCATTGTACCTTGACATATTCAATTGTCCTCCTCCGGAGTTGTTAGCTTTTGACATCAACAATTCTTAGAGGTATCTCTTCGTAGCTTACGTCTAGCCAAACCTTTGTTAGGATATCTTGAATAACATGCCTTTCCTTTGGGACATATCTTTGTAGCAACGACACGTAAAAATACATCATGTACCCCCACCATTATTGGGGGTAGGGCTAACCGGTAGGCCAACTTCCCTATTCATTGCGTTATAATAAATGGCTCAACGTATCGCAGGCTTAACTTTTCTTTTAATCCAAACCTTTGAATTCCTTTGGTAGGTGATACCTTTAGGAACACATGATCTCTGACTTCAAATTCTATTTCTCGTCAATGTTGATCGGTGTTCTCGAGCCTCCCAGACGAGAGGGTCTGCTTTTTTTCTTAAGTTTTCTGGTGTTTCTCTAGACGACAGGTCATCTGTCTGGACGACATGGCGTACGCCAGAAGTTCCTGGCGTGTGCCAGGTTATACATTTTTCTAAGAGTTGGAGTACGCCAACTCTTCTGGCGTGAAAGTTTTTGCCTCCGATGGCCAAAATTGGCGTACGCCACCTATTTCTGGCGTGCGCCAACACAGTAATTCTTCTAGCAGAGTTGCACAAATGAGTAAGTAAGGGAAAATCGTCCCACAAGGACCAAGTTTAAAGCTTAAACTTGGTTTAGTAACTTGTCTAAGATCAAATTATGAAGTGGTTTGATGAAAACTCTCGTTCTAAGTTGGTTTACTACTCTAGCAAATTATGACTTTAGTTACTTGAATGTTTGGTATTTAAAACAGATTCTTAACAACTTATATTGCACAAATGAGCAAGGTGAACTTAAAACCACAATAATCATCGAATTCAGAAGGTTTACTAAGTACATAACATGGTCCTAGTGTTTCGAAATCAACCAAACTACACTCTTGTGCTAGAAAGGCCTAAATTGCTTCTTTACCATGCTTAGAATGATAAGATGTTCTCTCGACCCCAAAAACCAACTAAGCACAACAAAGAACCAACTATATGCATCACTTTAAGGACAATAAATCACTGAGTAAGGGTATTAGCAACCCGAACCAGCAACTTATCTAACTAACCTTTCCATTTAAACTATCTCCTCTTGGTTTCAAGTTTAAACTAACTTCTAACCTTGGTGATCAAACAAGTTTAGCATTGCATTAATTTCGTTCGTTTGACATGTTCTTCATGTTTTTAACCCTCTAAACCGTGACTAAGTAGTGGCTTTAAGCCACCAAACTCAAAGATCAACTACTCACACATGCTTGCAAATAACAATATACTCAAAAACATGAACATACTTAGCATTATTTAATAAAACTAATAGTACAAGAGAAGAAAGTGTTACAAGGTGATCCTCAGCTTTTCCTCAAGTTCTTCACAGAGAAGCTGGTCCAAGTTCGTCCTCTCTCTCTCTCTCTTACACACTTGTCTCTTCTACACTAATGTTCATTATTTTCATACAAAACAAAAGTTCAAAGTCAAACAAATGTAAAATAACTTAATATCCTAACCACTCTCCACCTCTGTACCATAATGGTCTGCCAAGGTCACAAGAAGGCCAAAAATCCCGAGTGCATGGCCCCCTCCACTATTTTCCACTCAAAGAGGCAAGTGGCTGGCAGTGTCACTGTCTGGTCTGGCGTACGCCAACTATTCCTGGCGTACGCCAGGTCTTCAGGTGCTTGGTCATTTGCAATCCATCAATCTTGCTCGTGGTCGTTCGTTCTTCGTGCATCATTGGCGTACGCCATGTCCTCAGCGTGGCTCTTCTCACCTTCGCATCTCTCCTCTCGTCCATGCATCCGCTTGTCTAGCTCGGTCATCATCCATTTCCTCGAATTAGCTCCTAAAACAATAAATTAAAATGAGAAACAAAATACACGACAAAAACATGAAATAAACAAAACTACGCTAAAGATAACTAAAATTCAAATAAAACAACATAAAATACTAAAAACAGACTAGACAAAGGACACAAGTAATGAGTGTTTTAAGCACTCATCACACTCCCACACTTGAATCTTTGCTTGTCCCCAAGCAAGACTCAAACACTGATAACAACAAAACAAAAATCACAAACACATGCACAAACACATAACAAGGTAAAGACTTGGCAAGACTCTTTCAAAACTTAACTTCCCTAAAAAACATCAACTTATATTAAAATCTCATCATACACCTACTTAGTTCATTAATTCAAAACACAAAACACTACAAACTAGTCGTCACCTCGACACTCTATTGTTTAAACGAGTGTTGACTCTATGTAAAAGACACTAGAAGGTTAAACTCTCGAGGATAGTAAAGTGTATCACTCATAATATGTGTATGGTCAACTTCCTATCACTCGCATACAGGTTAGTATCTCAAAGCATCCTACGTCCTACTCAGCGCTACCTAAAAGTCGCAATGGTTGTAAATGATCGGGGGGCTTTTTCATCGGGTTGTAATGGGGCTGAAGGTCAGGGTAAGGTAAAATATATGGGAAGTGGCTAAACCACCCAATCCGAGGACTCAATACATGAACTAAGCAGTCACTCGACTAATCTAAAACATCCTCACCAAGTATAATAATCATACACTCCCCAATATCCCAATATACAAAGACCTAGAAGCCCAAGTTTTGCCTAAACTCAAGCTTATTCAAATTCACATTCTTTTTCTTTTCTTTTTCTTTCTTTTTTCACTTTTTTTTTCTTTTTCTTTCCTTTTTCACTTTTTTTTCTTTTTCTTTCCTTTTTTTTTTACTTTTACTTTTTTCACAAACATAAAACAAACTATACAAACTGAACATATCTAGGCAAAACTTGGCTTCCCTGTCTACCCATCCTACTTTCACCAATCCAACCACTGAAGCTTTAGTGACAAAGCTACCAACTAACCACCCCAATACAAATCATCCTAAAAGTCCTCAGATCAGATGGGTAAAGGTAAGGAAATTTGGTCAAGATTGGCTTATACTTGGCTTTCTCATCTAAGATCAATAAAAAGGCTCGGCTCAAATGGTTTTACGCAAATGGTAATAAGGGATTTTGGCTCTAAGGCTCTAGGCTCAAATAACAAAGAATGCCCCGTCATCTCATAACTCCCACGAAACCAAGACACCGATAAGTACTAGTAGGATGTTTCAATTAACTAACACTAGTATGCACCTCATGAAAAATAGAGAGTGGTGTCTCTTCCATCGGCTCAAACCTCACAAGATACACTCAAAAACTCGCTAGTCTAGTCTACATAGTGAAACTACTCACCTAAACAACAGAGTGTGAGGTTTCTACCAATTTCTAGGCGTTGTGCTTGACTTAAATTCCTAACTAAGAGTTTGATAAAATTCTAACACAAGTCGAAAATTTTTGAAGGGGGTCAAATTTTGAAAAATTCATGCCAAGTCTAAACCTATATAACCTAAACACTCTAAATAACCTAAAAAGAAAGATTCCTTGATAGGAACCCTCCCCCACACTTGAGTGACACATTGTCCTCAAGGTGTCTTAAACACGCAAACAAAAACACAGATATCATACAAGTATAAAAAGAACAAACATGCAAGTAGGCAAACGAAAAGGTAAGAAAACAAACACACACAATGAAATCTAAAACACAAAAGAGCAAAGAAAGTAAAATAAATAAATAAAAAGACTAAGGAAGTAGGAGCTCCCTGTCAATCTCGTGCTGGTGACTGTGGTGGAAAGCTGAATCCACTGCCGAAGTTCTCAGCCCACGGTCTCATCCACGCTTGCGTATGCCCTCTGCTCTGCTCTGAATGCCCGTTGCTCCTCCCACTCTGCTCTCTGCTGCTCCTCCATACGAGTAGTCACCAACGCTAAATGCTGAAGCTAGACGCCATATCCCTGAAGCTGGTCTCCGTAACCCTGCAGCTGCAACTGCATCGCAGAAAACTGGTCATGAAGATCTACCTGCGGGTGTGGAGACTAATGGCTGGGTCCAGCCTCATCATGATGCTCCTCCTCCTCCTGATCCGGCTCTTGAGGGTTAGGTACTGGCGTAGGCATGGGGAAGCCCAATCTGGTATGGGTGGCTATGACCGCCTGGCGCTCCTCCCATGGCCTATATCTCACTATCTCCTCGCCGTCTCTCGTCATCGTCCTTTTGATTAGCTTGCTGTAGTTGAGCTTGTCAATGTCAAGATCCACCGGCTTTACATACGATCCTGTGTACTCTGAAAATCTTGAAGGAAAGTGGTGACGTGCAATGCGAGAAATGATATGACCTAGGTATAGATGCCTAGGTTCCCTATCGCTAATAGAACGTGCAAAGCAGTCAACCACCATAGCATACGTGCTAAACCTAACATCGTGGTGAAGGCAGTCAATGGCATAAAGCTGACCGGAACACTTTAGACTTTTCCCATTGACCACAAAAGGTCAGAGTCATAAAACGATGGAGGATACCTAAGTATGGTTCTCTAATCAGCCTGTTAGGTGCCCTCCCCGACTCATATCTAGTGAAACCAGTAATCGCATGCCATGCCTGATGGGCTAACCTAGTGGGATGAAAATCTAAAGCTCCACCACCACTCGTAAGTTCAAATAGGTCAACAAATTCAGCTTCATCCATCTCAATATCAGTGTCAAATACTCGTGTAGAAAATGAACGCCTATTTGCCTGAACCTGCAGAGTGCAGTAGAACTCCATCGCTAACTCCTGTCTAGCCAAAAATGTTCTATCCTTAAAGTACCCCCATCCCATCTTATCAAAAGCCTCATCCAACTTATCAGCTACCCCTAAAATTCTCATCTCATTCTAATTAATTTTAAAATGACTAACAGTAGTGAGTTGAGAAAATCTTTGGTACCTCTCTCCCTCCCAATCGTTGAAGATTGCGAAAGGAGCATTGTAGCGGTGCCAGATGTCTCTGGGTCGATCTGATGAAGAGTCTGACTCTGATGGTGTAGGAGTCCGTATGCGCTTCCCTGTATTCCTCTTGCTCACCCGGCTAGATCCTTCAGTTCTTGACATTGTTAATCGTCTTTCGGGAGTTGGGTAATGTGGGCAATGTATCCAGGTTGCTCGGGCAAGAGTAGATCTAGGTTTCGATTTAAGAATTCTTGTGGATTGTCAATTATGACCAAAAAATTGGCTACAGCAGAATATATACCCCCCTTTCTGACCTACCTGGCATACGCGAGGCATACTTGGCGTACGCCAGGTTTTCACGTTGGGCATCATTGGCGTGCACCAAAGAATTCTGGCGTACGCCAGTCATGAATTATTGGTATTTTGGCCGAGAGGTTATAGGCCTCTCGGCTGCGACATGGCGCGTGCCAAAACATAGGAAAATTATCATTTCAATTTGTCGTATGCATATACTTCGCACAAACGAGTAAACAAACACACGAAAACATAGATTTTTATTCAACAACACTGAAAGTGGCAACGACAATCTACGGAACAAAATTTAAAGCGAAATATATAAAAATAACCCAAAAAAGTACGATTAAACCAAAAAGAAAAAGGATTTCCCTATCACTTTCTTCGTAAAAAGTGCGCTTTGCTCTTGCTTTGTCTGCCATTGTCGAAGTCTTCCGGCCGTTGATTCATTAGAGGTTGAAAGGGCTTAAGCTCGTGATGTTGGATTGAAAATTTTGGATGTGGGTGGTGGAAGTGTATTTGACAAAATGTGGCTTGTTCTTGGTGGTTATGGCAAAATGCGGCTAGCTCATAATTTATAGGTCCGGAATCTGCCCTACCTGGCGTGCGCCAAGTGGTACGGCGTATGGCAACTGATATGGCGTACGCCATTGTACTTTGTGAATGAACAGTTCCTAGTACGTCGTTTATATACGATGTACTATACCTATACTAAATACATACAAACTACAAACTTATAAAGTACAAAATAAAATTCAATCTAATCTAATTTTTTTTGTTTTTCTTATTATTTTTTTTGATTTTTTTGGCTTTTATGTACGTTGCGTTCCTGGAAAGCTTGAAAACCAGACGCCCCATTCCGATGGGTCATACTTTGACGGATTGTCATTTATTATGACTTTTTCAGCATAGAGCCTAATAAGGTCGCGATGCATTAGCACAGTCGCTCGATTGGCATATAGTACTATCTCTGATGCAATCACTGTCAAAGGTACAACTTCGATATCTGTCGCTTGCATAACTCCTCAATCGCATACCAAGACAAACTTCCTGGTCTCGCAACTCTTTCAGCACGAAGCTTAACGGGGTCTTGACGCAATAAGACAATTCTCTCAGTTTGCGAAATTGTAGTATGTTTGCTACAAATACCATCGTGCTCCAACTTCCCACACTTGTGACAGAAACCAAATCTCGCCATCCTTCGTCTATAGGCACACTTTGATGTTCCTCTCGAATGTCTATCTAAATTCACTTTGCATCTTTCTAGTCTCAATGTTTCTTTTGCTTGCTTTAGAATGACGAGACAAATGTCCATTGGAATTTTCTTTGAGATTAATAATTTAAGCAACAATATATACTTAACACAAAACATCCTGTTCTTTATCCTCTAATAGGTAAAAGAGAAACACTTTCTTACTGATCCATCTTTGTTGTTTCAAGAGACACACCTCACAATCAGAGTACCATGATGTACTAGTTCCTTTCCTTGCGACTCTCCTGGCGTTACGCCTTGTGGAGCCACCATTTAATTCCACGGCTCTCACTTTTGGTAAAGGGTGATGATGTGATCTCAGCAAGAGAAACACAAGTGTTACGGATCTATTGTTGGTTAGGGTGGATGAGACTTCGAACCCACGAACTAGACCAGCAAGAACCTCGGCAAAAGAGCCTCAACCTGAGCCACGAATAATCTGAGAACTCCAAGCCACATCGAATCACGCCACAAATGAGGATGGCAAGCTCGTTTGATAAGTGAAGATAAAGTTCAAGTTAAACGACACACAAACTTAGCAAGAACGAGAAGAGTTATCAAAACTCACAAAGTCAAAAGACTTTAACATTCAGAATGAATTCATATCTTGGGATCCACATTTTATTATGCTAAGATGCCTTTATATAGGCTACAAAGTCTTCAAACATTCCTAAACAATCTAACTCCTAAAAAGGAGCTTGCAATCTGACCAAATTATACTTAATCCTAAATAGGTGAATTCTGGTCAGATTGTAATCTACTAAACAAGAAGTAATCTAAGCATATAATACCTAGTAGATATAAGTAGATTCACGTCCTAAACAAGCCATAGGTTGCTGGAATGTAATTTCCTAAATAAAACTAATGACTTTACTAAATAGCTTGAGTAGAATCTGAGAAAGTTCCATGCTTCCAAAATAGGTTGATGCACGTCCAAATTAGGTTGATGCACGTCCAAATAGGTTGATGCACGTCCATAATAGGTTGACATACGTCCATGCATGTTTCCAGAATAATATGTGCTTGCTAAGCTTCCAAAATAGCTTCAAACTCTCCAAAACGAAATCTGCAAGCAAATAACTTTCTAAATAGCTTTAAGAACGTGCATGGGCTTCCCTTGGGCTTTTTGGACATCCTTGCTCTTGCATAAATTGAATTGAAACTTTTTGGCCCATCAGATTCATATCATGGCCCATCAGATCCATATCATTCCCCTCCTCTTGAAAGGGATTTGTCCTCAAATCCTCGCATATGCCATGCATCCTTGAATGAATAAAACCACTAAAACAAGGTTTAATTTTTGAATGCCATGGCTGCACTTGATATCTTCCACTCCAACTAAATAAATACTTTGAGAATACACAGTATGAAGTCATCTCCAATTTGAAAGCCAAGAACATGCTTGAATGCACAACTCTTTCCTTGAACTTCAAACTATTCCAGAAGTTGAGCAATATTGATCCTCCAACATAATCATACTTATCAACTCCTAAGAAGTCAATATGATCAACATGTTCAATAATAAAATCTGGAGATATATAAGATATGGGCTGAACCTCTTCCTTGTCAATTGCCAAAACAAGTTCTTCATGTTCATCAACAGTAGTAATCATGCTCTCCCTCATATTGACAACTTCCACAACTCCTGATTCATCGAACAAATCTCTTAAGTAGAGAAGTGACATGTCATGCTCATTTGAAACACTCTCCATCAAATAAATCAATGGCAAATTCACCAAACTCCTCCCATGTCAAAGCATCTTCAACAATCTGATCATAAGTAATGTTAATATCAGAACAACATACCTTCTCCTCAATTTTGGACTTAGCTTGAAAGATGTTCTTATGTCGTGCTTCATCAACTTTCTTTAAATACAAGCCAAATCCTATAACCAAATCAGCTTTAAGTTCCTCCCAATGGTCATCTCCTCTTCGCCTTGCCTTTATAAGTTTGCGATCAATCTTCAATCTTCTAATGCTCCTTGTGAACCTCGCAGCCTCATCATAATCAGTCTCATCTCCACTTGTCCTCTTCATAGGTAGTACTCTCCTCCTTGGGACAAATCTTTTCCTCATCACCACTTTTATCTCCTCCCATGTAGCTATAGGATGTTCTCTATTACGCCTCCTACTTGTGACAAGTTGATCCCACCAAGTTATAGCATAATAAGTAAACTCACTCACAGCTAGCTTTACCTTCTTTGCCTCAGAATAATTATGGCAATAAAAAACGAACTCAATCTTCCTCTCCCATTCAAGGTATGCTTCTGGATCAGATCGACCTGCAAAAGAAGGAATTTTAAGCTTAATGCTTCCTAAGCTTTCTTCTTTTCTTTGTCTTGCTTCCTTAGGTGGGTGGTTGACTCTTGCTCTCCTAAGTCCCCTTGTAGAGCCCATGTCTTCCTCTTGAAAAGGATTAGATTCCTCTTCACTTTCTTCTTCAATAGGTGCTCTTCCTCTTCGTGCTTGAAGTTTGCCTCGTGGTGGTTGAGTATTGTAAGAATTCTCTATAAGACTTTGTGCATCATAATCTCCCAACTTTCTGTGTGAGTATTTGTAGGACATGATCTTGCACTTTTTTTAACTTTTTTTTCGTTTTTTTTTCTCCTCTTTTTTTTCAACTCAGAATACAAAAGTAACAAAGTAAAAATGTAAACTAAAGGATAGATAGCCTAAATAACAAGCCGTAGGTCTGATACCAAATGATGTGATCTCGGTAGGAGAAATACGATTTGCACGGATCTATTGTTGTCTAAAATGGATGAGACTTCAAACCCACGAACTGGACCAGCAAGAACCTCGGCAAAAGAGCCTCAACCCGAGCCATGAATAATCTGAGAACTCCAAGCCACGTCGAATCACGCCACAAACGAGGATGGCAAGCTCGTTTGATAAGTGAAGATAAAATTCAAGCTAAACGACACACAAGCTTAGCAAGAACGAGAAGAGTTATCAAAACTCACAAAGTCAAAAGACTTTAACATTCAGAATGAATTCATATCTTGGGGTCCACGTTTTATTATGCTAAGATGCCTTTATATAGGCTACAAAGTCTTCAAACATTCCTAAACAATCTAACTCTTAAAAAGGAGCTTGCAATCTAACCAAATTATACTTAATCCTAAATAGGTGAATTCTGGTCAGATTGTAATCTACTAAACAAGAAGTAATCTAAGCATATAATACCTAGTAGATATAAGTAGATTCACGTCCTAAACAAGCCATAGGTTGCTAGAATGTAATTTCCTAAACAAAACTATTGACTTTACTAAATAGCTTAAGTAGAATCTGAGAAAGTTCCATGCTTCCAAAATAGGTTGATGCACGTCCAAATAGGTTGATGCACGTCCATAATAGGTTGACACACGTCCATGCATGTTTCTAGAATAATATGTGCTTGCTAAGCTTCCAAAATAGCTTCAAACTCTCCAAAATGAAATCTGCAAGCAAATAACTTCCTAAATAGCTTTAAGAACGTGCATGGGCTTTCCTTGGGCTTTTTGGACGTCTTTGCTCTTGCATAAATTGAATTGAAACTTTTTGGCCCATCAGATTCATATCATGGCCCATCAGATCCATATCAGGTGACTAGCATGTCGTAAGTCACGATGCTCGATTCTCAAAGTTTCTTTTGCTGTACGGAGAATAACTAGGCAAATTTCTAGTGGAAGTTTATTTTTCACTAGGAAACTTACAAGTAAAATATACTTTGAGCAAAACATTTCTTCCTCTCTTGTAATTCTGCACGTAAAAAAAAAATAATATAGTCCATATTAGCGAAATAGAAGTAAATACTAATAAAATTAAAAATGAATCTAATATAACTAGATGTGCTAATTTAAAGTCGTCAGCTTGACTACTTTCGTGTCTATGCATTATTCAACATATTAACCAATTGCACTTCTGCAATTTGGTTAATGATGTCTCCTCCCATGTATATTTTGCATCTTTGGCCATTAACTCTGAATACCTCCCCCTTGGTACTTTGTAAATCAAGTGCTCCATAAGGGAACACTTTCATAATTGTGTAAGGTCCGCTCCATTTAGATTTGAGCTTCCCAGGGAAGAGTTTAAATCTAGAGTTAAAAAGAAGAACATGTTGACCCTCTTTAAAATCTTTTCTAACAATATGGGCATCATGTCTTTTTTTTGTCTTTTCCTTGTAAAGTCTTGAGCTTTCGAATGCAAGATCTCAAATTTCTTCCAACTCATAAAGTTGGAGAATTCTTCGTTCTCCCGCCTTTTTGTAATCGTAATTAAGGGTCTTGATAGCCCAAAATGCACGATGCTCAAGTTCCATAGGAAGATGGCATGCTTTGCCATAAACTAACCTGTAAGGCGACATTCCAATTTGAGTTTTGAATGCCGTTCGATATGCCTATAAGACATCATCGAGTTTGGTTGACCAATCTTTTCTAGATGATCCGACTGTCTTTTCCAGAATCTTTTTGAGCTCTCAATTAGAAAGTTCTACTTGTCCGCTTGTTTGGGGATGATAAGGTGTTGCCACCTTGTGAGTTACTCCATATCTTTTGAGCAGGACTTCAAAGGGTTTGTTGCAAAAATGTGATCCACCATCACTGATTATTGCTCGTGGTACTCCAAATCTCGAGAAGAGTTTTTTAAGAAATAGGATAACAACTCTAGCGTCATTTGTGGGTGACGCTAAGGCTTCTACCCATTTTGAAACATAATCAACTCCAACCAAGATGTATTTGTTTCCATTTGATGTGGGAAAAGGTCCCATAAAGTCCAACCCCCATACGTCAAAGAGCTCAACCTCCAAAATACCAGATAATGGCATCTCATTTCTTTTTGAAATGTTACCTGTTCTCTGGTAGCGATCACATTGTTCCACATAGGTTCATATGAAAGGCCAATAGAATCCGTACTCAAATACCCTTGCTGCAGTCCTTGTTGCTCCATAATGACCTGAGTAAGTAGTGTTGTGACATTGCTCTAAAACATTAGCTATTTCCCAATCAGCAATGCACTATCGAAGCACCCCATCATTACATCTCTTAAAGAGATATGGATCATCCCATACAAATAATTTAGCATCCTTTAGGAATTTCTTCCTTTGAGGATAACTTAAGCCTGCAGGAATAATTTCTCCAACTAAAAAGTTGGCAAAATCTGCATACCAAGGGGCTTCCACTCTACTTATCATCATTAGAGTTTCATCAGGAAACTCTTCTTGTATCTTACCATTTTTCTCCATCCCGTCGCTTTTCTCTAGACGAGAGAGATGATCTGCAACAATGTTTTCAGCTCCTTTCTTATCTTTGATTGACAAATCAAATTCTTGAAGTAACAGAATCCAGCGCATTAAGCAAGGTTTTGCATCTTGCTTTGAGAATAAATACTTCAAAGCTGCATGGTCAGTATAGACTATAACTTTTGAACCAAGCAAGTATGCTCTGAATTTGTCACAAGCGTAAACAACTGCAAGTAATTCTTTCTCTGTGGTTGTATAATTGAGTTGAGCTCCTGCCAGTACTCTACTAGAATAGTAGATAACATGTAGCTTCCCCTCTTTCTTTTGTCCAAGCACACAACCCAACGCTAGGTCACTTGCGTCACACATTAGCTCAAATGGAAGTTTCCAATCCAGTGATAAAATAACCGGAGCTGATACTAAAGCTTTCTTTAAGGCATCAAATGCCTTCTGACATTGCTCGTCAAATTTAAAGGACACATCCTTTACTAATAGTTTTGTCAGAGGCTTGGCGATTAGAGAAAAGTTCTTGATGAATCTTCTATAAAAACCCGCATGACCTAAAAAAGCTCTAATTCCCTTGACTGTAGTTGATGCAACCATCTTCTCTATCGCATCCATCTTAGCTTTGTCCACTTCCATTCCTACTTTAGAGATCTTGTGCCCCAGAACTATTCATTCATCCACCATAAAATGGCACTTTTCCCAATTGAGCACAAGATTCTTTTCCTCACATCTTTCCAAAACTTTGTCAAGATTGTCTAGACATTGATCAAATGTTTTCCCAAAAATAGAGAAGTCATCCATGAAAATTTCCATAATCTTCTCATTCATCTCCCAAAAGATAGACTCCATACAACGTTGAAATGTTGCTGGAGCACAACTTAATCCAAAAGGCATTCTGCGATATGCAAAAATCCTAAAAGAACATGTGAAAGATGTTTTCTCTTGATCTCTGGGATATATTGCAATTTGGTTGTACCCTGAGTAACCATCCAAAAAGCAATAGTAAGAATACCCCGCTATTCTTTCCAACATCTGATCAATGAATGGGAGAAGAAAATGATCCTTTCGTGTGGTATCATTTAATTTTCTATAGTCAACACACACTCTCCAACCGGTCACAGTACGTGTTGGAATGAGTTCCCCCTCATCATTGATTACCACTGTCATTCCCCCTTTCTTGGGAACACAATGGATTAGACTAACCCATTCACTATCCGATATTGGATAAATAATGCCTGCTTCTAGAAGCTTAATCATCTCCTTCTTAATAACCTCTTTCATGTTAGGATTCAATCGCCTTCGGCGGTCTACCCTAGGCTTTGCTCCTTCCTCCATGTGAATATGGTGCATTACAATTTCTGGGCTTATCCCCTTGATGTCTGAGATTTGCCAAGCAATTGCCTTAATTCGTTTGTTCACTATTGTAAGCACTTTATTCTCTTCATCCTTAGAGAGCTTGTTTGAGATTATAATTGGTAACCTACCTCCATCTATTAAGAATGCATATCTTAGATGTGAGGGTAGTTCCTTTAACTCTAAGGATGGAGCTTTCACAATTGAAGGTGGAGTTCGATATCTCAATTGAATTTCCAATTCCTCAAGTAGACTTCTCTTGTCAACTTCTTCCTTCACTTCTTTCACAATTTCCTCTTCTTCTTCGTGTTGTCCTTTATCCTCTATTCTTAAAATATTTTCCTTGCAACATTCGAGAATACATTCATCAACAACATCAATTTTCATGCACATCCCTTCATCAAGAGGATGACGCATCACACTTGTCATTTTAAACTCAACCTTCTCATCTCCAATTCGTAGAACCAATTTACCATTATGCACATCTACCAATGCATGTGCTATGTTGAGGAAGGGTCTGCCAAAATTAGTGGACAATTTTTGTCCTCCAAAAAATCCAGAACCACAAAGTCTACCAGAAAGATGAACCTGTCGATCTTTACCAGGACATCTTCAACCACACCAAATGGTTTCTTTATAGTTTGGTCTGCCAACTGGAGTAGCATCAAAGTTGGCTTAACATCACACAGCCCTAGTTTGCGAAATGTCGATAAAGGCATCAAGTTAATACTTGCGCCTAAATCACATAAACACTTTGGAAACTCTATGTCACCAATAAAACTAGGAATAGTGAAACTCCCAGGATCTTGAAGCTTAGTGGGAATATTTTTCAAGATTAGAGAGCTACAATCTACCATGAGAGCGACTGTCTCTTTATCTTCCCACTTCCTCTTCTTCGTGACGAGTTCCTTTAGAAATTTGGCATAGTGTGGAACTTGATCGAGCATCTCAAGCAAAGAGACACTGATTTGCACATCCTTCATTTTCTCCATAAAACGGAGAAATTTCTCATCCATTCCCGACTTTCTCTTTACCCTTTGCAGATAAGGTAGAATGGGAATCATTGGGGGTGGCGGTATGTAAACTTCTTCTTCCATCGCAACTTTATCTTGTGAAGTTTTCTCTTTCGGCACTTGTTCAACTTTCTCTTCCACAACATCGTCAATCTTATCTTGGTCAGATTCCACTACTTCACTTTCTTTAACCTTCTCGTTGACTATTTGAGAGGCTAATTCTTTTCCACTCCTTAAAGCGATAGCACTTACGTTACCTCGAGGATTTTCTTCAGTAGAACTAGGGAGTGCACCTGAAGCTCTTTGGGCATTTGCCTTTGCAATATCCCCAAGTTGTATTTCCATGTTTCACATGGCAGTTGATTGCCCCCTAAGGAATTGTTCCAAATTATTTTGCCTTGCCTCTTGGCTTGCTAAGGCTTTCAAGATTTGGCTTTGGTTAGTAGATGATTCTCCCGTTTGTTGGATGAATTTCTTTACCTTATCAAATCTTTCCTCTAGGGCCCCCATTCTTTCTCCCAAAAATCCACGTGGTTGAAAACCAGGTGGTGGTCCTTGTTGTTGTGTACGTAATGGTAGTCCTTTATCAGGAACAATTGCCATGTTATCTTCATTGCTCCTATCTTTCCATGAGAAATTAGGATGATTCCTCTATCTCGGATTGTATGTTGAAGAATATGGATTGTTCCCCATCCTGTTTCCTCCTTGTCCTTGACCACTAACAAAATTAACGGGCTCAGTTTATTGGTTCATCATGGCACATTGACTCATGTCGTGGCCAATGATGCCACATGCTTTACAATTTTGTTGAATAGCGACAGCATCAACTTTGTTACAGGTCAATTCCTGTAACTGTTTTGCCATTAAATCTACATGAGCTTGTAATGCCGAGGAAGCATCAAGTTCAATCATTCCTCTCCTCTCACTTCACTCAGTTAGTTCTCTAAGCTCTCTGACAGGCTGTTTTTTTCTCTCATTTGCGATTATCCTGTTTGTTGCTACCAACTCTTCCAGAACATAGTAGGCTTCATCTCTTTCCTTCCTTAGAAAATTCCCATTGCACGCAGCATCAACAGTTCCCATAGTTGTCGGTGAAAGGCTAAAATAAAAAGTCTTTAGCAAAGACTCTTTCGATAAACCATGGTGTGGGCAACTCCTCTGCAATCCCTTAAATCTCTCCCAAGTTTCACTCAAAGAGTCTCCTTCATATTGTTCAAAATTTGTGATCTCCTTGACTAACTTACTTGTCCTTGAGTAAGGGAAATATTGATCCAGAAAAGCATTTGCAAGTTTCGCCCAAGTAGTTATTTGAGTATCCTTAAGTTGCTTATACCACAGTTTAGCCTTGTCCCTAAGTGTGTATGGAAATATTCTTATTTTGACGACATCATCAGAAACTCCCTAATACTTGAAGTTATCAGCTAATTCCATGAAGTTTCCAAGATGGTCATTTGCGTCTTCATTAGGTAATCCATAGAACTGACTGGATGCTTGAAGCATATGAATCACTGCCGGCTTGATTTCAAAGTGATTAGCTTCAATAGCTGGATGCTGGATTCCTGTTTTTGCTCCTTCATATGTCGGTCTTCCATGGTCCAATAGAGATTGTCGAGGTGCTTGAGCCTCAGCACCTTGTCCTTCTTGTCTTTGATCCATCCTTGATTAATCTCTTTTTTCCTTGCGCAATGACCTTTCTAATCGAGTAATGTCTTCTTCAAATTCTAACAAAAGGTTCTTGGTTGACCTTGTTAAGGGCATGCACGTAATTTTCCTCCTTAGTAACTTGTTTTGCAAGTAACTAAAAATTAACACTAACAAATTTTTTTGTTGTTTTTTTATTATACTATTATTAGAACACTTAAAAAGTTTTCCTAACCCAAGTTCGTGCACCAAATCAAGTATTTAAAACTCAATCCCCGGCAACGGCGCTAATTTGTTCTCGAGCCTCCCAGACGAGAGGGTCTGCTTTTTTTCTTAAGTTTTCTGCTGTTTCTCTAGACGACAGGTCATCTGTCTGAACGACATGGCGAATGCCAGAAGTTCCTGGCGTGTGCCAGGTTATACATTTTTCTAAGAGTTGGAGTACGCCAACTCTTCTGGCGTGAAAGTTTTTGCCTCCGATGGCCAAAATTGGCGTACGCCACCTATTTCTGGCGTGCGCCAACACAGCAGTTCTTCTAGCAGAGTTGCACAAATGAGTAAGTAAGGGAAAATCGTCCCACAAGGACCAAGTTTAAAGCTTAAACTTGGTTTAGTAACTTGTCTAAGATCAAATTATGAAGTGGTTTGATGAAAACTCTCGTTCTAAGTTGGTTTACTACCCTAGCAAATTATGACTTTAGTTACTTGAAGGTTTGGTATTTAAAACAGATTCTTAATAACTTATATTGCACAAATGAGCAAGGTGAACTTAAAACCACAATAATCATCAAATTCAGAAGGTTTACTAAGTACATAACATGATCCTAGTGTTTAGAAATCAACCAAACTACATTCTCGTGCTAGAAAGGCCTAAATTGCTTCTTTACCATGCTTAGAATGATAAGATGTTCTTTTGACCCCAAAAACCAACTAAGCACAGCAAAGAACCAACTATATGCATTACTTTAAGGATAATAAATCACTGAGTAAGGGTATTAGCAACCCGAACCAGCAACTTATCTAACTAACCTTTCCATTTAAACTATCTCCTCTCGGTTTCAAGTTTAAACTAACTTCTAACCTTGGTGATCAAACAAGTTTAGCATTGCATTAAGTTCGTTAGTTTGACATGTTCTTCATGTTTTTAACCCTCTAAACCGTGACTAAGTAGTGGCTTTAAGCCACCAAACTCAAAAATCAACTACTCACACATGCTTGCAAATAACAATATACTCAAAAACATGAACATACTTAGCATTATTTAATAAAACTAATAGTACAAGAGAAGAAAGTGTTACAAGGTGATCCTCAGCTTTTCCTCAAGTTCTTCACAGAGAAGCTGGTCCAAGTTCGTCCTCTCTCTCTCTCTCTTACACACTTGTCTCTTCTACACTAATGTTCATTATTTTCATACAAAACAAAAGTCAAAAGTCAAACAAATGTAAAATAACTTAATATCCTAACCACTCTCCACCTCTGTACCATAATGGTCTACCAATGTCACAAGAAGGCCAAAAAATCCCGAGTGCTTGGTCGTTCGCAATCTATCAATCTTGCTTGTGGTCGTTCATTCTTCGTGCATCATTGGTGTACGCCACCTATCCCTGGCATACGCCATGTCCTCAGCGTGGCTCTTCTCGCCTTCGCATCTCTCCTCTCGTCCATGCATCCGCTTGTCTAGCTCGGTCATGATCCATTTTCTCGAATTAGCTCTTAAAACAATAAAACAAAATGAGAAACAAAATACACGACAAAAAATATGAAATAAACAAAACTACGCCAAAGATAACTAAAATTAAAATAAAACAACATAAAATACTAAAAACAGACTAGACAAAGGACACAAGTAATGAGTGTTTTAAGCACTCATCAATCGACAAACTTCTTCTATCGGTCTTGAGCTACTTGAATTTGTTTTTGTATCATGGGTACCTTTTCTGTGAGTTCTTTTAACATATCCGGTCCCAACATTTCCTTTTCCCTTATCTCATTCCAACTGATTAGCGATCGACATTTCCTACCATATAGAGCCTTATAGGGAGCCATACCTATACGCCTAAAAATTGTTGTTGTAGACAAACTCTGGTAATGGTAGATGTCCTTTCTAATTTCTGCCAAAGTCAAGTACACAAACTCTGAGTAGATCCTCTAGAATTTGTATCGCACGCTCTGATTGTCCATCTGTCTGTGGACAGAATGCTGTACTGAATTGTAGTCTAGTCCTCAGAGCTTTTTGTATACTCATCCAAAATGTAGACAAGAATCGGGTGTCCCTATCTGATGTGATACTCATTGGAACTCCATGAAGTCAAACTATTTACCGTATATACAGCTCTGCATTTACTCAACGGTCATACCTGCCTTGTATGCTATAAAATGGCAGACTTAGTAAGGTGATCTACTATTACCCATATTACATCTTTATCCCACCAATTCTTCGAAAGTCCCGTCACAAAGTCTATTGTAATCTTTTCCTATTTCCATTCTGGAATGTCTAACGGTTGTAGGGGGCCAGCAGGCCATTGATGTTCTGCCTTAACCATCTGGCATATCATACAACTAGCCACATAATCTGCTATTTCTTTCTTCATACCAGGCCACCAGAATATCTGCTTGAGATCCTGGTACATTTTGGTTCCCCTAGGGTGTCTAGCATAATATGAGTTATGAGCTTTATCTAATATTAATCCTTTTAGTTTCTGGTTGGCTGAGACACACAACTGATTCTGGTAGTATAAATGACCATCATTCCCTTTGTGAAATTTGGTTCTCTCTCCTTGTTTAACCTATTGTTCGAGATTGATCAATGTGGTGTCCCAAAGTTGGCCCTCGCTTATTTGGGTTCTCAATGTAGGTTCCAACTTTAAACTGGCTGCTAGTCCACTCTGCTCCTTAGAGTTTTCTAGTACTAGACTCTTTAATTGTCGAATCAACTCCTCCTGCAATGTGAGTCCATCTGTGGTCTGGTTCTTTTGACTGAGAGTATCTGCTACTACATTAGCCTTGCCAAGGTGGTAGTGTATCCCAATATTGTAATCCTTGATTAGCTCTAGCTACCTCCGCTGTCTCATATTTAGTTCTTTCTGTATGAAGATATGTTTAAGACTCTTGTGGTTAGCATATATGTCACAACGTGCTCTGTAGAGGTAATGTCTCCATACTTTGAGCGCATGAATCACTGTTGCTAATTCTAGATCATGTGTAGGATAATTTTGTTTATATGTTTTATGTTTCCTGGATACATATGCAATTACTTTATCTCCCTGCATTAGCACACACCTCAACCCACTCCATAATGTATCACTGTAAATGGTATAGTCTTTCCCTTCCATGGGTTGTGATATTATGAGCGCAGTCACTAGTCTCTCCTTTAGTTCTTGGAAGCTCTTCTTGCACTCTTTGCTCCATAAAAATTTAACCCCTTTCTGGGTTAACCTGGTTAATGGCATTGCCAACTTAGAAAATCCTTTTACGAAATGACGATAGTATCCTGTCAGGCCCAGAAAGCTACATACATCAGACACATTTCTTGGTCGCTAGCACCCTACTACTTTCTCAATCTTACTGGGATCTATATATACTCCTTTCCTAGTTATAACATATCCTAGGAAGGCAACTTTGTCGAGCCAGAACTCACACTTCTTTAGTTTAGCATATAACTGCTTCTTCCAAAATATCTGTAATACAGTCCTTAGGTGTCCTTCATGTTCCTCCTTGCTTTGGGAATATACTAGAATGTCATCTATGAACACCACTACACATTTGTCTAGATAGGGTTGGAAAGTTCGATTCATCAAGTCCATAAACTTTGTTGGTGCATTAGTCAATCCAAACAGCATAACTAAGAATTTGTAGTGCCCATATCTTGTATGAAATGCTATCATATGCACATCTTCATTCCTAAACTTTAATTGATGGTAGCCCGAGTGGATATCTATTTTTGAGAAGACTGTGGCCTCTTTTAGTTGATCGAATAGATCATCAATTCTAGGCAATAGGTATTTATTCTTAATAGTATCCTTATTTAACTCCCGATAGTCTACATACATTCTCATGGAACCATCCTTCTTTACAAATAGCACTGGCACCTCCTATGGGAAAATACTGGGTCTAATGAATTCCTTATCCAATAATTCTGCCAGTTGCACTTTCAATTTTTTTAGTTCTGTTGGAGCTATGCGGTATGGTGCCTTAGATACTAGTCTTGCTCCGAGAATCAGCTCGATTTGGAACTCTACTTCATGATCTGATGGTATCCCTTGTACCTCTTCAGGAAAGACATCTAAAAATTCTCTGACAATTGGAATCTGGTCTAATGGAATCACCATCCGAACATCCATTGCGGAGGCTAAATAAGCCATTGTACCACCTTGTACCAGTCGCATCGCTTCTAACGTTGAAATTATTAACAAGGGTGATTTTATGTTGTGACCCACATATGAGAATTCTTCCATTCTTGGTGGCCAAAACACCACAGTCTGACACCTGCAATCAATAGTAGAATACTGCCTTGCCAACCAGTCCATTCCTAGTATGATATCAAAACCCATCATTCCCATGACTCAGAATTCTCCATTGAGTTGATGACCGCTTATAGAGATATTACAATCACATTTGTGGTCTACAATAATAGTCTTCCCTAATGGGGTCCTCACTGCCATCTCTTCCTCACATACACTTCTTGATAATTTATGTCTCTTCACAAAGTGTTCAACAATGAATGAGTGAGTTGCCCCCGAATCAAATAGTGTGTTTGCAAGGTACCCAGATTCTAAGAATTTACCTGCGCCATAGTTCTACACTTAACATGAAATTCTCCTATTGACATATACTTAACATGACATTCTCCTATTGACATACACTTAATACGACATATTCTCTTATTAATATAGGTACTATACGAAGAAGGAAAAGAATTACCTATCACTACGTTTCCTTGCTTATTTGCTTCAGTTTGGTTAAGAGCATAAACTCGTGCTAGGGCCCTCGGTGTTAGGTTCTGTCCTGTCCGAACATTGCAGCCATTAGGGTTTATTTGTGCTGAGACCCACCGCATCTCAGGACAAGTAGCTAGTTGATGTCCCATCTTTTTACATTTAAAGCGTGCCCCAGTGATCCATCTGCATTGCTCTTGGGTATGGCCTATTCGTTTGCATCGCTCACACCGTGCACCCAAGTTCCTGGTCAAGTTTGTATTGTAGGGTCTCTTAGCAGGTTCAGTTGAGTGGCCCTCCGTATTTTGACCCCACTTCCTCTTTGTCGGCTCCTTATCCACCTTAAGAGTTATTGAGGAAAGAAATCAATTAGATGGAAGAACAAAAATGCATACATGTTCATAGGTACAAGATAATCTACCTTTTTAGGCCGTAGGTTCTATTCGACTGCTAAAGCTCTCTCAAGGATGTCCTTATAGGTGGGCAGCATGAGGGGTACAACGAGGTTTCTAATATCCTCAACTAGACCATCCCCAAACTTTCGAGCTCGTATGTCCTCGTCGAGCGACACAGCAATCTTGAACATTAAGAGATGATTAAACTCCTGGTCATATTTCATCATTGTCTTATTCCCTTGTACAAGCTGGTCAAACTCTCGTGCCATCTCCCTTCGTCTAGGAGCTACGATGAATCTCTCTCTGAAGTTCTTTAGGAATGCTTCCCAGCCATAGACTGAAGTTTGGGTTTCCCCACCATCTCAGCGCATCGTCGATCAGCATATAGTTAGCAAATATTACGTTCTCAGTAGGTAGGGTCTGTACAATCTAAAATGCCTTTTCTATTTCCATAACCCAGTCCTCCACCTATACGGGTTCTTCGATACCATCAAAACTAGGTGGCTTAACTCTCTGAAATTTGCGGTATCTTTCGGTTGTTGACTGAGGATGTGACAACACCACTGGCTGAGGTGCAGACGCAGTTTCTGTCTGTTGCTACACCAGTAAACCTAGAATCTAAATAAGCGCACCTTCAGTATTTAGTCCTTGGGGGTTCATCAGAGGGGGTGGTATAGCACCCGGTAGGGGTACATCACCCGCATACACATTAGTGGCAGATTGAGTATCCGAGTCTGTATGCGTGTTTAGGTCAGCATGGGAGTCCACAGTAGCAATAGTCTGTGCCTCCGCAGCAGCAGCTTGGTCAACTGTTCCTATAATAGCAATGCCCGTATCTCTAGTAGCCCGTGAAGCTTGGCTTCTTGTGTGAGCCATGATCCTGATATCACTACAACATTAATCCAATGCACCACTCGTAATTAGAATTTCATCAAAATATATGTGAATAGACATAACAGTAGAGAACAGGTATTCAGCACAATGGGAACAATACTTTCGCATGGCTACGTAAGCACAACATTCCCTTTCTATCCACTAAACACATCGCATCATAATCGTAGCAAGGTCTTCATTCACAACGTACTTAAAGTTAATCATTCCATCAACCAGGATCATTCCATGGATGCTTAAATTGATGACTACATGCTAAATGCACGAAGGGTTCAAAAAAATTAGTCAATTTTCGTCAAACAAACATGAAAGATATTTGGCAGAAAACTTTAAATGGCCGTAACTTTCAAACGAAAAAGAATTTGACCCCCAATATCAATCATTCCAGCATAGCGGGAATTGGCGTAGTGGAAAATACTATAGATCTTTAAATTCCCTTTCCGAAAACATATTATATTAGAAAATTAGGTTAACGAATCAAAAGTTATGACTATTCAAAGTAATGGCAGTTTTGACGCAAAATTAAGCAAGACTATGCACCTAACTTTCTACCGCAACTTTTCACTACAAACTTTCTAATCCCCAATACTCCCCGAATCGCTCGAATGCATGCAAATGCGAATATGGTGATTTCAAATTCTCTTTTCCTTATATAAAAAAAAAGAAAATGCTCTGATATCATAATTTGTCACGACCCAAAGTATGGAAGTGACAAATGCCGGGAATTAAACCTCCCTAAGCACCAGAATTTTATTTCAAAGAAAACTCCAAATCCAAAACATGTCAAACACTTGAGTTGTCTTTACATCAAAATACTTAAAGTTCATGAATGGTAATATGCAAAAGATGATATGCAGCAGAAGGCTCCTTCTAACCCCGATCCTCGCTCAAACGATCTGAACACATACGATAGACATAAACGTGAGTCGAATAAACTCAGTAAGTGGAATCAATTCAACATACTTTCATTAAAATCAATTACGTATCATAATTTCCTAGCCAACTAACAGATTCCTTAGCCAACTAACACTTAACCGACTAATATAATAACTCTGGAGCGGCACCCTAGCCAACTATACTTAACCAACTAAGCTTTCTTAACGAAATAGTCTCTTATCCAACTATCTAGCCAACTAATCACATAACTCATAGCAGTTTCTATCACAATTCTTGTCCAAAGCCTTATCACATACATACTCAATTTTGACTTATGATCACACATCGAACACAGCAAATCACACATCAAATCTGGGACCATGAAACTAGCAAGTGACGAACGATCAGCCACACATAACTAAACTGCTAATTTCCTTGTTAAATGTTGATGGGTTTGTTATTCTTTCCTATGTGAATGTTCTCACTTGATTTTGCTCGATTAATGGATGACTCCTGGTGTGCGCCAACTTTCACTGGCGTGTGCCAACAATGACCAAGATCAACCTCTGGCACACGTCAACACTCTTGGCGTGCCCTTTTCTTTGTTATGACTAAGCTGGCGCGCGCTAAGTGAGGCTGGCGTGCACCAACAATTAGCAGTTGAGTTGTGGCGAATTTGCAATAAAAGTAAGTAGGGTTATCGATCCACAGAGATTGATGTTTTAGGCCTACTCTAGAGTTTATTTACTTGACTAGGATCAGATTATGAAGTTTAGTTATTTGAACAAGTGATCTAAACACAAAAGCATAAGTTTAAAAGCTAACAAGTTCTAAAATAAAGATAGATATGTTATAAAACAGAATATAAACAACACAAATACTAAAAATGAGCATGGCATCTAAACCAGAAATATAGCCATAAGTTTTAGAGGGTTTTTAGTGTAAGCGATGTGGTTCGAGTGAATCAAAGGCATCCTCATCCACACTTTCTTGTGCGATGAATCTAAATTGCTACTTAACCAAGTTTAGAGGATCGGATATGTTCTTTCGACCCCACCAACCAACTAAACCTAGTTAAGCATCAACTATAAGCTCCACTCAAAAAATAATCAGTAGATCACCAAGGAGATTTCTCTCCTAGCAAGAGTACTAATCATCAAACCAACC
>SOPF01027574.1:45826-101899 GCA_012979155.1 Hypericum perforatum
CCTTCCGGTCTCAAGTTTTGACTAGCTACAAAGGCTTGGTGATCAAGGAAGTCTAAGCAATAGGATCAAGCACCTTGATAAGAACACATACATGAACATACACACCTCATACAATGGCTACATCAAAGGTAACAAGGCACCAACTCAAGTATTTACTCAAACATACTAATATATATAAACATAAACATAAACAAGAGAGAAAGGAATAGAAACTTATCAAGGTTCCAAGCTCCACTCTTCAAGTCCACATTCTTCTAGCTAAAATTTACATCTTGTTGGTGGAACACTCTCACTTAGGTAAACAATGTGAACCAAATTAGCCACACCTTGTTTTTTTGGACAAAAACTACCTAATATACTTACTAACTTAAGGAATAGTAAACTAAATATCTAATATAACTTAACTAACAATTTGTCCAAACTAAAATATCTAAAAAGTGTCTGCCAACATTGTCCCCTTGCTCTCACAAAGCTTAAACCGCCTTATTCACTTCTTCTCTTTTGTTTGACCAATACTCAGCTTTATTTCACTTCTGCCCGTCTGGTCTGGCGTGCACCATGTCCACCTGGTGTGCGCCACCATGTCCACCTGGTGTGCGCCAGCCTTCACAATTTTGCTTCACAGACTCAAAATGAAAATCCCACTTACCTGTTGTTGCCTACAAAACTGATTCGTCCCCTTCTTTGTTGGTTGATCTTCCTTTTGACCCCTCTTCGTGCCAAGATGGTTGGGTGGTTTCGTTCTCTTCTCCTAAGGGCACGTGGTGTTCCAAACCTTCACAAGTAGGGCAGAATTGTGATTAGGTTAACAACTAATTTGGTGCGATCTATATATATGTCTAATAGAAACCCTAAATAGGTAATTTACCCTTTGGTCCCTATACTTTTACAAACTAGCTGAATAGGTCACTACATTTAAACCCTTAATTTCACGATTCTTATATTAATAAAGGGTAGATTATTTTTGGTTAAAATTTGTGAGTTTGATACTCTGGTTGTTCTGCGGGCTGGATTGCTTAGCTAGGACGTTTGTACTTATCAAACATAATTTCCAACTCCATTTGTAGCGTATTCATTTCAAGATCATGGTTCGCATTCTCACCGTTGCTACAGGTCAAAGTTAACCAATGCTGAGATTTGGTGTAAGATGCAAGGTGTCGGGTCAAGATAACATCCACCATCCTAAAGTAGACAGTCTGAGTTTGATTGAGTTCCCAACAAGAATTCATATTGTTTGGTATCAGAACTTTGGCTCTACTTTAGACCTATCTATCCTTGTTTTGCGTTTTAGTTTGTTTAATTTGTTTCATTCCGAGTTGGAAAAACAAAACAGAAAAACAAAAAAAAGAAAAAAAAAGAGAGAAATGAAACAGGAACAAAAGCAACAAATGAAGCAAGAAGTAAGAAAGTAAAAAAAAAAAGAAACAAAAGCAATAAAATACAAAAGGACAGAAACGAAAAGCCAAGAAGAAAGAAGAGTAGAGGACTCAAAAACTAAAGTATACAAAGGCCAAGCTAATCTCTACTAGCTCAGCAAGAACCAACAAGAGTGTTACGAGAGAAAAAAAGGCAAGAGTGGTGAGCACATTAGAGAGAAAAAGAGCCAAATATTTGAGTGTAAACGCGAGTGAATCTGAGTGCAATAAACTTTGAGAGTAAATACATAAGGGAGTGATTGGTGAGGTGCATTAATTTTAACTAACCAATTTTCTTGCAGTAATATGTCTAAAAAAAACAAAGGAGGAAGAGAAGGAGCTTTAGGAAATGTTGATCCTAAGGTTTTTGTAGAGGCCTTGACGGAGAAGCTCCAACAAATGATAAGAGTAGAGGTTGAGCAAATACACCAATGCCTGGATGCAATAAAGAATTCATGTGCTAGCCAACTACCATGAAGCGTACCTCATGCCCAAAGTAAGAGAGCACCTATTGGAGGAATGAGTGGAGATGAGTCTGACTTTGATAAGGATGTAGGATCCATAAGGAATATAAGGAGGACGAGGAATGAATGCCAACCTAGAGAGGCTATGAGGAGAGGAGATAAGAACTTGGGAAGTATCAAGTTAAAAGTACCTTCCTTTGCAAGACATTCTGATCCGGAGGCTTATCTTAAATGGGAGAAGAAGACTGAATTCATTTTTTATTGTCACAATTGTTTTGAAACAAAGAAGGTAAAGCTAGCTATGACTGAATTTACTAATTATGCTATAACTTTGTGGGATCAACTTGTCAAAAGTAAGAGGCTTAATGGAGAGTATGCTATAGCTACATGAGAGGAGATGAAAGTAGTGATGAGGAAATACTTTGTTCCAAGTCATTACTATCATGAGCTATATAAGAAGCTTCAAGGGATGAGACAAGAAAGTTTAAGCATGGAAGACTATTACAAGCAGATGGAGATGGCTATGATACGAGCTAATATAGAGGAAAATAGAGAAGCTACGATGGCTAGGTTCTTGGATGGGCTAAACCCTAAAATCTAAGACAAGGTGGAGCTACAACACTATATTGAATTGGAGGACATGGTGCATATAGCCAATAAGATTGAGAAGCAATTGAAAAGAGGAGGAGGAACACAAACTACCTTAAGTGCTACTTGGAAGTCAAATTATCCAAAGAAGTTTGACAAGCCAAGGTAGAAAAAGTAGAGCACAAGTCCGAGAGTTCCAATGCCAACTCACAAAAGAAGGTGGAAGCCCCCTCCCACAAGAAACTATGATATTAAGTACTTTAAGTGTCAAGGAAGGGGGCACATAGCAAGCCAATGCCCTAACAAGCAGGTTATGGTGCTTAGAGAGAGTGGGGAGATTGAGATAGAAGGAGAAGATTCGGATCCTAATAGCATGCCCTCATTGAAAGATCTGTCTGAGGAGGAATATCAAGCAATCGAAGGACTCACTCTAGTGATAAGAAGAGTATTGAATATGCAAGCAAGAAAAGAAGATAATATAGCTCAGTGAGAAAATATCTTTCATATAAGGTATTATGTCAAAGACAAGGTGTGCAGTATTATCATTGATGGAGGGAGTTGTGCTAACATTCAAGTGCCACTATGGTTGAGAAGCTAGGGTTGCTCACTAAAAAATATCCTAAGTTGTACAAGCTATAATGGCTGAATTATATTGGAGAAGTATGTGTGGAAAAGCAAGTGTTAATGTCATTCCGTATTGGCAAGTACGAAGATGACAAGTACTATTGGGAAGGCTGTGGTAGGTTAATAGGAGAGTAACTCATGATGGCTACACCAATAAGTACTCATTCATACTCAATATACGAGTAATCACTTTAGCACCCTTGGTACCATCACAAGTCTGTGAAGATCAAATGAAGTTGCAAAAAGAAAGTGATGAGAGAAAGAAGAGTGAGCAAAAGAAAAGAAGTGAGAGGATATAAGATGCCAAGAAAAAGAAAGAAAAAATGGCCAATAGAGAGAAAACAATTGAGCAAACAAAAGAAGCCATAAAAACAAAAACTAAAATGGCCAATGACAGAAAAACCAAGAGTTGGAAAAAGAATTATTTTTTGGGCGCAAGTGACATCAAGCAAGCATATTTTGAGAAAAAGCCTATGATCTTACTTTGGTATAGAGAGGCACTTTTAAACACTAACAAGCTTGAACCATATTTGCCTAGTTTGATTGTTTCTTTTTTGTAGGACTACAAGGATGTCTTTCCCAAAGAGCTACCACCTAGTTTGCCACCCATCCAAGAGATTAAACATCAAATAGACTTTGTTCTAGAAGCCACCATACCTAACCGTCTTGCATATAAAAGCAATCCTGAAGAAATAAAGGAACTTAAGAGACAAGTCAATGAGCTATTGGAGAAAAAGTACGTGAGAGAGAGCATGAGTCCTTGTGCTATTCCAGTCTTACTTGTACCTAAAAAGAATGGATCATGGAGGATGTGTGTTGATTGTCGAGCTGTCAACAATATAATGGTAAAATATCATCACCCTATTCCTCATTTAGATGACATGTTAGATGAGTTACATGGATCTTGCATGTTTTCTAAGATTGACTTGAAGAGTGGATATCATTCGATTAGGATGAAAGAAGGAAAATTCGTGATCCACACTGATCATGAATCATTGAAACACTTAAAAGGGCAACATAAGTTGAATAAAAGGCATAAACAATGGGTGGAGTTCATTGAGACATTTCCTTATCTCATTCGTTATAAGCAAGATAAGGAAAATATAGTGGCTAATGTGCTATCACGGAGGTATACTTTGATCTCAACTCTTGATGCAAGGTTAATTGGTTTTGAACATATTAAAGAGTTGTATACTGATGATGTTGATTTTGGTGAGTTGTTTTGAGACACCAAAAAGAGTGCATTCGGCAAGTTCTTTCGGATGATGGTTACTTATTTTGTGAAAATAAACTTTGTGTGCTAATTATTACATGTGAGAGTTGCTAATTCAAGAGGTACAAAGAGGTAGATTGATGGGGTATTTTAGAATAGCAAAGGCTTTGGCAATGTTACAAGAACACTTTTATTGGCCACACATAAAGCACGATGTTGAGAGGATTTGTGGATGTTGCATCACTTGCAAGTAAGCTAGTCAAAAGTAAAGCCCCACAGGTTGTATACCCCACTACTTATACCTAGTAAGCCTTGAATTGATATTTCTATAGATTTTGTGTTAGGACTTCCTAAGACTAAACATAGAAGAGACTCAATTTTTGTGGTAGTGGATAGGTTCTCTAAGATGGCACATTTTATTCCATGTCATAAAATTGATGATACTTCTAATATTGCTAATTTATTCTTTAAAGAAGTTGTTAGGTCGCATGGCATGCCTAGGACAATCATTTCTGATAGAGATGCTAAGTTCTTGAGTTACTTTTGGAAGATCTTGTGGTGTAAGTTAGGTACTAAGTTATTATTCTCTACTACTTGTCATCCAAAAATTGATGGTCAAACTAAAGTTATGAATAGGACTTTGTCTACACTCGCAAGAGTATTTATTAAGCATAATATTAAGACTTAGGAAGAATGTTTGGCACATATTAAGTTTGCTTATAATCGTTCTGTTCATTCTGCTACTCAATTCTCACTATTTGAGCTTATTTATGGTTTTAATTCTTTGACTCCATTGGATTTATCACCTTTACCTTCGAGTGAGCATGTTAACTTAGATGGAAGAAGAAGGCCAAATTTGTCAAATAGCTGCATGAGAAGGCAAGAATGAATATTGAAAGGTGCATGGAGCACTATGCAAGACAAGTGAACAAAGGATAACACAAAGTTGTCTTTGAGCCTGGTAATTGGGTCTAGTTGCATATGAGAAAGGAAATTTTTCCAACATAACATCGTTCAAAGTTGCTACCTTGAGGAGATGGTCCATTCCAAGTTTTAGAGCACATCAATGATAATGCTTACAAGCTTGACTTGCTGGGTGAGTATAATGTAAGTGCTTCTTTTAATATTGCTGACTTAAGTCTGTTTGATGTAGGTGATGATTTGAGGACAAATCCAAGAGGAGAGGAATAATGTGAACACGTCCACCATTGTGCTATAAGATCAAAAGGAGAAAACAAGTTCAGTTCGAGTTCCAATTAGACCGATCACAAGAGCAAGGGCCAAGAAGTTTTAATCTGATTTTAATGGGCTGCTCAAGGAGGTTTGGGCCCAAGACACATTTTCTAAGCCCAATGGAGGTTATTCTACAAGTGTAAAGCCCACCAATCTCTTAGAGACTATTTAGTAAAGATTTAGCTATTTTTTAGGAGTTTGCTATTTTTTAGGAATGAGAGTTATCCAACAGTGGATAATTATTCAGTTTGCTATCTTTTAGGAATGTGAGTCATTCAACAATGGATAACTATTCTATTTAGGATAAACATTCGTTTTAAGTCATATTTAGGTAGTTTGATAAGATTAAAACTCTTTAGGACTTATCTTGTCAATTTTTGAGTCTATCCTAGTCAGTGTATGCCTCTATATAAAGAGGGCCACGAATTTAATAAAGGGCAGATTATTTTTGTTTAAAATTCATGAGTTTGATACTGTGGTTGTTCTTGCGGGTTGGATTGCTTAGTTATGATATTTGTACTTATCAAATATGATTTCCATCTCTATTGGTGGCGTATTCATTTCAAGATCAAGGTTTGCGTTCTCACCGTTGCTACGAGTCAAAGTTAACCAACATTGATGTTTAGTGCAAGGCGCAAGGTATCGGGTCAAGATCACATCCACTATCCTAAAGTAGACGGTCTGAGTTTGATTGAGTTTTCCACAAGAATTCATATCACAATGAATTAATGCAAAGATGAATAGATAAGACCAAACTATGTTTAAGAACTAGTTTGGTGTTGACCTATCTATAGGGCACAGTTTGAGAATTAATGAATTCTCAAGATTGAGCACAAATAGTCTTGCTTAAATTTTCAGTGGTATCACATAACATAAAAGAGTTGTCTATGAGGAGTCATTCAATTATTGTGAGATTTTTGACTATTGGGTTGATTTAAGCTATAATGACTTACTTGATATAGAGCTACATCAAATAGATGTAAAGACTGCATTTCTCATTGAAGAATTGGATAGAGAAACTCATATGGTTTGACCAGAGAATTGCATCAGTAGATTGAGATACCAAACATAGTGTTTGTGAAGTAGCTTCAATCTATCTGCGAGTCACTATTGTACTCGTCATTTCATGATTTGATCATAGTACGAAAATATTATATATATTTCAAATTGATTAATGAATACTATGATAATAACACTATAAGGTTTGTCGTCATATGTGGATGACAAATGTAGTCGAAATTGATTGAAAATATCTTTACAAGATTGAAGTGTGGTTCACGACTCACTTTGAAATTAAAAGGTATAGAGAAGTTCATTACTACTTGAAGTTAAGATTCGAGAAATTATTTGAATTTAACAATTTGAATGTGATGATAATAGTCCTCATAAACAATTTGAATGTGTTTTTGTGGTCAAAAAGGTCATTTTCTAGATTAAAGACTTGTATCCAGATATTCCTCATAAGCTAAAGGATGTGATGGATGTCCTTGAAGAAAATGTTTTTGATTATGGTGATCCAAACATAGCACATTGACTTTTAGTCAAAGAGAATTATAAAGTACTTGGAAATGATTGCAACACAATTATTTAGGTTAAAACCTAACATCATTGGTTAAGCTAATGCCATTTAGGTATCAGATGTGAATATATGAATATTCACATTTGGATATATTTATTTGCCATTCAGAGAAGCTATCTCATGGAGTAGCTATGAATAGATTAGTGTCTATCTCCTGATCAGTTAGAAAAGATCTGAATGTAGTTTTAATCGCTACTGTGTAATAAATAATATAGTTAAACATAATCTTCAACTATTTGTCCAAAGTTATCCCAGATGAACCAATATACATATGTTATGTTTAGTTGTTATATCTGAAGAAGTAAGCAGGAAACACATATCTATATAAGATATGATCGTAGATCTTAGGCAGTAACTTATAATATTTTGAGAAATATGATAGGTGCTAGGATTTGCGAATAAGTTGTTTCTTGCTCAAATAGTGTCTATTGAATTTGTTATCAAATGGAATTTGATATTATATCAACAATACAATTGTGAATGTTATTTTGAGTAACATTTATTAAATGCATATGAGACAGAAAAGTAGCACAGTCACACGGGTGTTTACCTCAGTGGGAGTCAATGAGTTGATTCCGTGTTGAGATGAGGCAGTTTTATGAACATCATTACATCAAGTGTTTGTTCTAAAATGTTGATACCGTCTCGCTTAACTACAAGAAAAGTTCTTATTAAAGTACAAGATTTGCTACCATCTATTGCTGCATAGGATTTTTTGTAAATTTGAGTGATAAGAAATATGTGAAACTTATCATTAATCTATATTGATAGTCTCGAGCAATTTTATATAAACTAAGGCCATTGTTCAGCAAAACGTCTAGGCTGATGCTCTAGTATGATATTAATTTGTGTATTACATACACTCCTTTTTGAAGGAATGAACATCATAGGACGTGGATAGTACCATGTTTATTTAGTCGACCAATGGATGGGAAATCATAAAGTGATTTTTATTTCCCTGGTGTGAGACCAATTTCAAAAATTTGTCTTTGATACCTATCCTTATGATCCTTAACGTATTTTGGAAGTATGATTTTGTGCTGCTAGCTTGGAAAGTCTATGAAAAGGTCAAAATTCATAATTCGACCAGACAAGGGTGACTAGAAAAGTAGGCATTATCATGATGGAAGAAATAATTATAAAAAAGAAGGAGAAGGTTCTCATCGATCACATTTCTGAGCTTCGTTGTTCTGGCATACCTATTGTATTATGAGTAATATAATAGTGAATACGAACAAATTATTTGAAATCACATGCGATAATAATGGGATATGAGATGAGGCCTAGGATAAGGCATACTATACGTAATGAGGATATCAAGATGCTACGTGGCCATTATGAGTGCACTTGAGATTAAGCTGTCTACACTCGATGTATGCTGGTTGCACGAAATCTTTGCTAAGTAAAAATTTGAGACTTTGTTGATTATGATCAATCATGTGTGAGTGGGAGATGTTGGACTTTTGTGTTTGCACCTATTATATCCAAATTTGAGTACAAGTCCATTATTAGGCCTAACAGCCTTTCCAAGTAATTTGTCACTTGGAAAGGTGAGTAAGCAAAGCTACTAATGTAGTTTTGCCATGTGGTTCTTACTCACCCCTATGGGGTGAGCTAGCATCCCATGAGCCTCCCCTATAAAAGGAAGTAGAAAGCTGGTGATAAGATAAAAATCTTACCACCCATATCGATACTCAGAAGGGACGAATTTTGGATTAGTCCCTGTAGGTCTTAGACTTTATGAAGCAAGACTATTAGTGGAAAATTGTTCACGTATCTGATCCGTTAGTGATCGTGAACCGACCAGAGATACTACCTCGTTACAATGGTCCTGTGGAAGCACGCTACAACAATTAAGCCTTGTATTTATAAATGAATTTATTCGTTAATTGTAAAGAGGATTAACTTATAATTATGTGTTAATTATGAGCTAATCCCTACAATAATGTTCAAATTGTAGTGAAGTACATATATCATCTGTCAAAATTGTAGTCTTGCTTTAATGTAGAAAATCTAATTTAATATCTCAACAATTTTGGCCCGTACACTCTTTGTCAAACTACCAGATGAGAATTGGTCCTCATCATAAAATTACTTGAATTTCCTAAATTAGGATTACAACCCCGATTGACAAGGATCAATACTATCGTATTGGCGCAAAAATGTAGACACATCGACCGTGGATCCAAGAAAGATATGGTCGTCACAGGATTCTAAGACAATTCTTTTTTGCTGAAAAGAGTTACTTGATCTGTCATTATTCTCCAAGAAGTAAAAAGAATTACAGTTACTTATTCCTATTCCATCTAAAATTTTAGGAATTTGAAAAAAATAATTGGAATCTCAAAACAAAGGGGAAAGGCATAATACGAAATTGATAGACACTACGGATTTAATTAAATTGGACCCAGTTAATAGTTAACTTGTGTCTCGAGAGATAAACAACGCTGAATTATTCTTATGATACGATGGAGTTGTTCCCGTATCAACAGTCTCAGACAATGCAACCGTTTTAATTAATTGAAAACATAGGCAGGTGTACACATGATATGAGTCGGGTGTACGTTATGTCTGCGCCAGTGCGACAATATCACAAAACGTAAGAGGGCGGTGGTTGTGTTTGAAGCTGCGCTTCAATTTTCTTACAAATTAGGTACTAATAAAGGTTAGGGAACAAGCTTCCTCATTCCCGAATGATTTGAGGAAATGGAGGAACCAGAAGTCAAAAGAAGCAATATCGCGGTAATAGCTGCTACTGGTGAAGAAGAAGAATTCAGAAAGGGGATTCAGCAGGTACATTAAACTCTTCCAAGGCCGGAGTGCCTTGGAACTGGTGAAACACCAAGGTTTTTGGTACGCAAGATCATCTTTCCAGAATACACACTCCTTCCAGAGGAACTTCCAGGCTCTGGACACAGATGTCTTCATGGCTACAATGCCGAAATGCGATACTACTAGGTTGATGGCCCTTGTTTTCGCCATTGTAAGCCGTGACCTATACCCGGACATGGCGGGTCACCCCTTGTCCAAGTCCCGTCCCCACAAACTCGTACCTTTCGTCCAGTCCATCTACACCAATGACGATCCTTTTCCTGATCTCACAAGCTTCCCTTCGCCCCTGCTTTTCGGGACGCATGTTGCTTTCAAAAACATGCCCGTATCTTGTAAGAACTCGAACTGTTGTGTTGTGTAGTCAGAACCCACTTGACGTCTTCACCTCGTCTTGGCATTTCTTACCCGCAACAGTACAGAGCACAGCCGATGATTCAAAAGAAGAGAAGCTTTCTCTTGAGGCGAACTTCGAACAAATTCTGCAGAGGGTTGAGCTTTACGGGCCATTCCTGTACCATGTCCTTGGCAACTAGAGGGCGAGTCAAGAAATGCCTGACAAGATATTGTTTTGATGTACGAAGATGTGAGGCAAGATCCCGAGACGTTCGTCCCAAAGATTGCTAAGTTCTTGGTGTATTCTTTCTCTCTCGAAGAAGCAAGATGGTCAGATTGAAGAGGTAACAAGGCTGTGCATCTTCGAGACCTTGAGAGAAATGGAGATCAACAAGAGTGGGACTCAAACTTGAAGGACTCGTGAGATAGAAAATAGAATATTTTTAAGGAAAGATGAGGTGGATGATTGGGTTAATCTCTTGAGCTGTTAAATGGCACAAAGATATGATGACATGCCAAGCATAACTAGAAGGTTCAGGTTTGTTGTTTAAGTTTACAACTCCTTGATTTACTTTTTACTATTGGGATGTTAACGGCATAAGACTTTGTTACCCTACTAAAAAGATTTTTACCATCCTATATGTAACGCCCCGTGATTTGACCGACTGGCTTGACTTTATCAACACGGGTCTTTTTAATATGCTTTGTCCTCACTCGCATGCACCCTGGGAAACTTCCCAGGAGATCACCTATCCTGATCCTACCCTCGGCCAAACGGGTTTAACCTTGAAGTTCTTTCAAGATGTGTGCCCGAAAAGAAGGTGCACCTTGTTGATATAGATAGTAACAATTAAATCACTTAAGCTTTTCACATAGTACATACACGAAGTATCACATTCACCTATCCTTAAATATGTGATGTCCTCATCGCCGCACATACACACAATCTCAGAATCCCTCGCTTATAGGTGTATTCGATCCCCGAATCACACTGTATAAGCCGAGGTCGCTCTGATACCAAATGTAATGCCCCGTGACTTGACCGACTGGCTCCACAGTACCAACACGGGTCTTTTCAGTGTGCTTTGTCCTCACTTGCATGCACCCTGGGAAACTTCCCAGGAGGTCATCCATCCTAATCTTACCCTCGGCCAAACGGGTTTAACCTTGAAGTTCTTTCAGGATGTGTACCCGAAAAGAAGGTGCACCTTGTTGGTATGGATAGTAACAATCAAATCACTTAAGCCTTTAACAATCGAATATATGTGAAAGGCTTAAGTGATTTGATTATTACTATCTATATCAACAAGGTACACCTTCTTTTGGGGCACACATCTTGAAAGAACTTCAAGGTTAAACGCATTTGGCCGAGGGTAGGATCAGGATGGGTAACCTCCTGGGAAATTTTCCAGGGTGCATGCGAGTGAGGATAAAGCATGTTGAAAAGACCTATGTCTATACAGTGGAGCTAGTTGGTCAAATCACGGGGCGTTATATTTTGTATCAGAGCGACCTAGGCTTGTACGATGTGATTCGAGGATCGAATGCACCTACAAGCAAGGGATTCTGGGATTGTGTATATCTGATGCAACGAGGACGTTGTGTATTTAAGGAAGATGAATGTGACACCCCGAATATGTGTGAAATACTTAAGTGATTTGATTGTTACTATCCATACCAACAAGGTGCACCTTCTTTTCAGGCACACATCCTAAAAGAACTTCAAGGTTAAACATATTTGGCCGAGGGTGGGATTAGGGTGTGTGACCTCGTGGGAAGTTTTCCAGGATGCGTGCGAGTAAGGACAAAGCAAGTTGAAAAGACCCGTGTTGATATAGTGTAGCCAGTCAGTCAAATCATAAAGCGTTACACTATAGTTAATTAACGTTTATTTAATGAATCAAGATGTGGAGTCTAACATTATAAGGGTCTTCACAAGGAGGAATTATTTATGGTCTACAATTATTAGTTAGTTCTTATGGATTTGTTTTCTGTGACATTTTTTAGTTTTGGCAATCCAAATAGATATTTGGCTAGATGTCCATTCAGATAGGAATGAGCTACTTCCATATCAAAGAAGAATTTAAGTATCTTACAATCCTTGGTTTTCAGCTTGTGATTTAGAAACATTCTAATTTCCTGAATCTGCAAGTTACAATTACCTACGATAAGATATCATCCATTTATACTAGAAGATATGTAAAAGCATCTTGTTTAAAAAATAGGAACATAGAATAATTTGAGATTTTTTTGTGTAAAACCAAATTGCAGCAGTAAGGAGGATAATTTAGTAAACTATTGATGACTGTTGCTTACTTGAGTTCATAAAGTGATATCTTTAACTTACAAATATGATTTATGGGAGCAGAGAATCCAAGGGGAAGTTGCATATATATATATATATATATATATACATATATATGTACGTATATATACATATATATATATATATATATATACATTCTTGCAATTCTCGATGTAAAAATACATTGTTAATATTGAGTTGCTTAAAAAAGTAGTTCAAGCTAGTTATAATTGCCAAAATTATACGAATACTGTTTATTTTGACTACTGAAAAAAAAATCTTATTATAATCAATTCAAAAAACTTTAGTATTTCCTTTGGCAATCATCCTTGTTTTAAATCTCTTTATGCTTTTATCAACTTGTTTTTATCTTATAGGTCCATCTACACCCAGTGACTTCTTTGTCTAGAGGTAAGATTAGACTATAGTGCATCTAAATTAACTTTCACAACATCCTACGAGAAAGCAAACTTATTTTCCTATTCAATATTAGCTAAATCTAAAATACTATCGAGTGCTACACTGAAAAACATATAGAATTACCCAATATACTTATCTGAAACAACATCAAAGATAAGATGCCATAGATAAATAGAGTGAGTACCTACTAGGCCGTCCCTTATAGATGATGATGGGCTGAGAGACATTGAACAAGGTAATGTATTTTTGAAGATAAGTTGGTTAGTAGTTATTCCTAGAGGACTTTCGAATGGGTAGAGGGGGATTGTCTGATGTAGGAATAATATTTTCTATAGGTTTAGATGGTGCATCTGGGGTCTCTAAACTCTAGAAAAGAGGTATGGGCATTAGTTCACCTTCATCCATATCGTGAGGTAAGGTACAAGGTTGTGATAGACTCGCAAATGATCAACCATTAGCGCATTATGCCATTTATGTGATGGGATGAGTTTCGGAAGTGTATTTAGATGTCCTTTGGTCCCCTTAGCGAGTTAGTTCAAGTTCGACAAAGTTGACGCAATGAACTTCCGACTTCCGCAAATGTAGTTGGTCATTTCTCGAGTAGATTGACCTTTGCTCACTTAAATGGCCATAACTTCTTCATTTTTGCTCCAAAAATTTCAAGTGAGTACAATTTAAAAATTAGACACAATATGCTACAACTTAGTCATCTACAAGTTTGGTGAGAAATGAAAGGAAGTTGGTGAAAAACGAGCTCAAAGTTGCTGGATTGTCATTGGACCACCAAGTTACTTGGACCAATCACAAACTTACCTAAGTTAAAAGTAAAAAGGAGGTAAAGAAGGGCTAGAAAATGACTCACCTAGTTACCTCTTGCACTCAGGAAGGGTATAGAAGAGGTGGGAAGCTCATTTGGTCAGCCACAAACTGAAAACAGAGAAAAAGAATAGAGGGTTGAGGAAAGAGGAACAAACAGGCATGTCAAAACGTATTGGCTTGGTAAGTGAATTTTTCTTCCGATTCAGACTTTCTAATTGTCAAGAAAGTTGTAGCGGATAAAGAGGTCTTTCTAGTGCTGAAAACCGTGTGTCAATTGGATCAAGAAATCAACGGGAAATCCATTTTGAACAGCTTGGTCGTCGCTGAGGTAGTCAGCAGAGCGATGCAAAGAAGATCGATCTGGTACGTGGACCTAACCTACAAATTGGACTCAGTAGTTGTGAAGCCAATTGTAGTACACTTCATGAGCTTTCTGAATATGTATCATATGATGGATTTAGTTGAGGAAAACGTCTTGTGCATGTTTTTGAAGTTCGAATAGTCTGGCTGAGTTCACAACTGAGCAAGTTTGAGATTTGGGTGTGATAAGTTGGTTTTTTTTGGATTCTGAGGTTAATGGTTGATTCTGAGATGTTGAGTACATACAGGGGGATTGTTTTGAAGTGAGATTTGGGCTTGGTATGGTATGTTTGAGTGATTTTTGATGATTATTTACGGTGGGAATTGTGATGAAACTTGTGAAGCACTCCGTTGGTTTCGGTTGGCAAAAATAGATTGTTGTGCATGCTTGGGCTTGTGTGACTTGTTCTCAGCGTATATACATGTTAGTACTTGGTATAGAATGAAGCGTTTAAAGGTTTCGAGCAATTGGTTACATTTGGATGAGTTTGCGATGACAAATTATGATTGCATAGAAGTTGGTCGTTTTGAAGTGTTGGAGGTGAATTGGTTTTAGAAACCAAGGGTTAACCTCGTTATGTGATTTTGGATTATTGTTCAGATTTCCGACATTGAAGGAACTTCATGTGGAAGGAGCATTGGATTTGAAAATTGATGTTGTTTATCCGAGTAAGAGGATAGCACATGATAAATTTGGTTTTGTTTGATATGTGTTTGTTTCAGAGCTTGATTGTGTGCGTCACATGCATATGGTTTAGTACATGATACGGTTGGACATAATATTGATTGTGTTGTGAGGCATGTGATGTTTGTGAATAGCCTCGAGCTGATTTGATATGTGTGGCATGTCCATGTGTGATGGATGTGATTCTGGACCGTTGGGTCATATGTTCTGATAAGATGTGTTTTTATGTGAGAGAAATGAATGGGTTTTCCCGCACTAACTGGGGATGTTAGTCTATGAGCTCATAGTTTTGGGGGTATCGCTAGTGCACATTTGTAAGCTTTGACCAGTTTACATTTGTACACTAGTTTCTGTTATTTATGATCGGAGATCTGTTTGGCCATTTGGATATCCCTAACAGTGAGAGGAAGAGGCAATACAAAACTTATTCATAGCTCTCTATTTATGTGTGTATGGTGTGCGTGTTGATATTTGTGTTTGGTAATAGCATTTGATGATCACGCATTTTGATTTGAGTGAAGTCGAGCATGGTTGAGTTTTATTGCATGCATATATCAACCATAACTAATATATTATGTTCTATTCCCTTGCTAAGTGCCTTCGGACACTTACCCTTTACTATTCTATCTCAGGTTCTCAAAGACCTTAGTTCGTTGAGTTTCGGAGTCCGTGGTTCAGGCCCTACTTCTTTGTTCGAGGGCCACTTTTGAGGTCTCCGGATCGTATCTTGATCTCCTTCTGTATAGATGCTCCATAGTTATAAAGCTTTTGAGATGTTGTTTGTTGACCTTTTGGAGATGTTGTGATTTTTGGTTTGTAAATTAATTTTGGTTTGAGATGTTTTGTTGACCTTGTATATAAATTTGCTTCCGCAAAATTTGATTGTTGTGAGATGGATTTGAGGTTTGCTAGGCCTGCATTTGTGTTGTGGAAATATCGCATAGTCTAGCGCCGGTCACCGATCTCAGATCGGGTCGTGACAAAGGTGTTCTAGAATAGTAACATATTCTTATAGAACATTATGTCTTTAGTGCAGAAAATGATGCAACTTTCCAAATCATACAATCAATAGTCTTGGATATTAAAAAAAATACATTATCGAGCTCGAGATTTAAATTTGGTCAACATTAGGACTATTGTAATAAAGTATAAGCATTTGAACACTGTCAAGAAGAAATAGAAAAGAACTTTATGGTGTAAGATTTCATAGGGAGTTATATCACCAAGTAATGTAAAGGGTGTGAAAGCATTAACTCATGAAGAATTCTTTTCCTTGATATAATCTTATTACTTTGATGAAGGTTTTGAATTATCTACAAACCATTATGCAAAAGCTTTCTATGCATGCAAGTACTTCATATTTTACTTTCGGTGGATTTACTCATGTTGCTCTAGAGTTATAATCTACTTGGTGAGAAAGTAAGTAATACCATCATTAGAAGGTGTTGAATAAGGATCACAAACATCCATACGTGCCAATTCAAAATAAAAGCCAACTTTCTGGAAACTAGATTGAAAAGACAATCTCCTTTATTTAGAAAAATGATAGTTGACACTTGATTCACTATAGAAATTAAAGGCCGAATATTTTTTAAAAGTAAAAGTCTAGAGTTAGGAATATAACCTATTCTATAGTGCCAAAGGTCAATGTTATTTTGGATGTAGTTTGACGTTATGGTGCCTAGGCATGTTTATATAGTAGGAGATGTGGCATAAGATTATAAAGGTTATGTGATTACTCAACATCGCCAATCTTCATCTATGTAGTCAGGTTCTATATAGTATGACATGAAGAGATGAAAGTTTTTGACACTACTTGATTACTATCCAAATGACTGATCCTTATCCTCTCGGGCGAGAGGGTCTGCTTTTTTGCCTTAAGTTTTCTGATGCTTTTCTAAATGACAGGTCGTCTGTCTGGACGACCTAGTGTACGCCAAAAGTTCCTGGCGTGCGCCAAGTTTTACGTTTTTGAAGAGTTGGAGTATGCCAACTCTTCTGGCGTGAGAGTGTTTGCCTCGGATGGCCCAAGTTGGCGTACGCCACCTATTTCTGGCATGCACCAACACATCAGTTTTTCGAGCAGAGTTGCAGAAATGAGTAAGTAAGGGAAAATCGTCCCACAAGGACCGAGTTTAAAGCTTCAACTTGGTTTATTAACTTGTCTAAGATCAAATTATGAAGTGGTTTGATGGAAACATTCGTTCTAAGTTGGTTTACTAATCTAACAAATTATTAATTTAGTTACTTGAAGGTTTGGTGTTCAAAACAGATTCTTAACAACTTATATTGCACAAATGAGCAAAGTGAACTTAAAACCACAATAATCATCGAATTCAGAAGGTTTACTAAGTACATAACATGGTCCTAGTGTTTCTAAATCAACCAAACTGCACTCTCGTGCTAGAAAGGCCTAAATTGCTTCTTTACCATGCTTAGAATGATAAGATGTTCTCTCGACCCCAAAAACCAACTAAGCACAACAAAGAACCAACTATATGCATCACTTTAAGGACAATAAATCACTGAATAAGAGTATTAGCAACTCGGACCAGCAACCTATCTAACTAACCTTTCCATTTAAACTATCTCCTCTCGGTTTCAAGTTTAAACTAACTTCTAGCCTTGGTGATCAAGCAAGTTTAGCATAGCATTAAGTTCGTTAGTTTGACATGTTCATCATGTTTTTAACCCTCTAAATCGTGACTAAGTAGTGGCTTTAAGCCACCAAACTCAAAGATCAACTACTCACACATGCTTGCAAAGAACAATATAATCAAAAACAAGAACATACTTAGCATTAATTAACAAAACGAAGAGTACAAGAGAAGAAAGCTTTACAAGGTGATCCTCAGCTTTTTCTCAAGTTCTTCACAGAAAAGATGGCCAAGTTCGTGCTGCCTCCTTCTCTCTCGCACACACTTGTCTATTCTACAATAATGTTCATTATTAGCATAAAACAAAAGTCAAAAGTCCAAACAAATATAAACTAACTTAATATCCTAACAACTATCCACCACTACACCATAATGGTTTGGCAAGGTCACAAGAAGGCCAAAAATCCCAAGTGCATGGCCCCCTTCACTGTTTTCCACTCAAGAGGTAAGTGGCTGGCTGTGTCACTGTCTGGTCTGGCATGCGCCAACTCTTCCTGGCGTGCGCCAGATCCTCAGGTGCTCGGTCGTTCACGTCTGGTCATTCTTGCTTGTAGTCATTTGCTCATGGTGCATCATTGGCGTACGCCACCTATCTCTAGCGTGCACCAGGTCCTCAACTTTGCTCTTCTCGCCTTCGCATCTCTCCTCTTGTCCATGCATCTGCTCGTCTAGCTCGATCGTCATCCATTTCCTCGAATTAGCTCCTAAAACCATAAAATATAATGAGAAACAAAATACACGACTAAAAATATGAAATAAAGAAAACTAAGATAAAGATAATAAAAACTAAAATAAAACAACCTAAAATACTAAGAACAAACTATAAAATAGACATAAGTAATGAGTGTTTTAAGCACTCATCACACCCCCACACTTGAATCTTTGCTTGTCCCCAAGCAAGACTTAAATGCGAACAACATCTAAACAAAAATCACAAAAACACACACAAACACAACAAGAGGTAAAGACTTGGCAAGACTCTTTCAAAACTTAACTTCCCTCAAAAACATCAACTAATATCAAAATCTCATCAAAAACCTAGTTAAGTCATCAACTGCAAAACATAAAATACTACGAACTAGTAAATGCCTCGACACTCTATTATTTAAGAAAGAGTTAACTCTATGTAAAAGACACTAGAAGTTTAAACTCTCAAGGATAGTAACGTGTATCACTCATATAATGTGTATGGTCAACTTCCTATCACTCGCATATAGGTCAATATCTCAAAGCATCCTACATCCTACTCAGCGCTATCTAAAAGTCGCAATGGTTATCAATGATCGAGGGGCTTTTTCATTGGGTTGTAATGGGGCTGAAGGTCAGGGTGAGGTAAAATATATGGGAAGTGGCTAAACTACCCAATCCGAGGACTCAATACATGAACTAAGCAGTCACTCGTCTAATCTAAAACATCCTCACCAAGTATAATAAATGTACACTCCCCAATCTCCCAATATATAAAGACCTAGATGCTCAAGTTTTGCCTAAACTTATGCTTATTTGACTTCACACATTTTTTTCTTCTTTTCTTCTTTTCTTTTCACTTTTCTTTTCTTTTCTTTTCTTTTCACTTTTTTTTCTTTTCTTTTCTTTTCTTTTCTTTCACTTTTTTTTCTTTTCTTTTTCAACATGCTATAACTCATGCACGTGTCTAAGCAAAACTCGGCTTCTCAACATGGTCATAAACTATAAAATAAAATCCCAACATATACCCCAAGCCAGTTTTAGATACCGACCAATCATAATACAAACATTCCCAACAAGCGTAACCTAAAAGTCCTCGAATTGGATGATCAAAGGTAGGGAAGAGGGTGGATAATAGGCTCAATGTTGGCTTCCTCATCTAAGATCAACAAAAAGGCTCAGCTCATATGGTTTAACTCAAACGATAGTAAAGGATTTTGGCTCTAGGGCTCTAGGTTCAAATATCAAAGAATGCCCCGTCATCTCACTAACTTCCACGCAACCTAGATCACGATAAGTACTAGTAGGATGCCTCAATTAATTAACACAAGTATGCACCTCATGAAAAATAGAGACTGATGTGTCTTCCGTCGGCTCAATACTCATAAGGTACACTCAAAAACTCTCTAGTCTAGTCTATATAGTGAAACTACCTTCCTAAACAACAGAGTATGAGGTTTCTACCAATTCCTAGGCGTTGTGCTCGAATTAAATCCCTAACTAAAGATTTGATAAAATTCTAACATAAGTTGAAAATTTTTGAGGGGGGGTCAAATTTATGAAAAATTCATGCCAAGTCTAAACCTTTACATGCCAAGTCTAAAACCTACACATCCTAGACAATCTAAATGTCCTAAAAAGAAAGATTCCTTCCTGGAAGGAACCCTCCCCCACACTTGAATGACACATTGTCCTCAAGGTGTCTAATACACGTAATCAAAAACACAAATATCACACATAAATAAAAAGAAAAAACATGCAAGTAAGCGAAAACAAAGATAAGCAAACAAACACACACAATGAAATCTAAAACACAAAAGAGCAAATAATAGTAAAATAAATAAAAAGACTAAGGAATTAGGAGCTCCCTGTCAATCCCGTGCTGGAGGCTGCGGTGGAGACTGTGGTGGAAACATGAATCCAGCACCGAAGTTTTTGGCCCATTGTCGCATCCATACCGCTTGCTCCCTCTGCTGCTCCATAAATGCTCGCTGCTCAGCGTAGAATGCATGTTGCTCCTCTATCTGCACTCTCTGGTGTTCCTCAATGCGAGCAGTCGATGACATCACATGCTGAAGCAGGATGCCATATCCCTGAAGCTGGTTTCCGTAGCCTTGCAGCTACAACTGCATAGCAGCAAACTGGTCATGAAGATCTACCTGCGGTCGTGGAGACTGATGGCTGGGTCTAGCCTCGTCATGATGCACTTCCTTCTTTTACTCCTACTCCTGAGGGTCAGGTGCTTACGCCAGCGGTGGAAGGCCTAATCTGGTAAGGGTAGCTAAGACCGCCTGACGCTCCTCCCACGGCTTGTACCACACTATCTCCTCACTATTTCTTATCATCGTCTTCTTGATCAGCTTGCTATAGTTGAGCTTGTCGATGTCAAGATCTACCAGCTCCACATATGACCCTGTATACTCTGAAAATCTCACAGGAAAATAGTGACGTGCAATGCGAGAAATGATATGACCTAGGTAAAGATGCCTAGGTTCCCTATCGCTAATCAAACGTGCAAAGTAGTCAACCACCATAGCATAAGTGCTAAACCTAACATCATGGCGGAGGCAGTCGATGGTATAAAGTTGAGATCGGAACACTTTAGACTCTTCCCATTGACCAAAGAAGGTCAGAGTTATAAAGCGATGGAGGATACCTAAGTATGGTTCTCTAATCAACGCATTAGGTGCCCTCCCCAACTCTTATCGAGCAAAACTAGTAATCTCATGCCATGCCCGATGGGCTAACCTAGTTGGGTAGAAATCTAAAGCTCCACCACCACTTGTAAGCTCAAACAGGTCAAAAAATTCAGCTTCATCCATCTCAAGATCAGTGTCAAAAACTCGTGCAGTAAATGAACGCCTATTTGCCTGAACCTACAGAGTGTAGTAGAACTCCATCGATAACTCTTGTCTAGCCAAAATTGTTCTATCCTTAAAGTATCCCCACCCCATCTTATCAAAAGCCTCATCCAACTCATCCGCTACCCCTAAAATTCTCATCTCATTCCAATTAATCTTAAAATGACTAATAGTAGTGAGTTGAGAAAATCTTTGGTACCTCTCTCCCTCCTAATTGTTGAAGATTATGAAGGGAGCGTTGTAGCAGTGGCGGATGTCTCTGGGTCAATCTGATGAAGAATCTGACCCAGATGGTATAGGAGTCCGCACGTGCTTCCCTGTATTCCTCCTGCTTACTCGGCTAGATCCATCAGCTCCTGACATCGTAGATCGTGTTTCGGGAGTTGGGTAATGTGGGTGGTGTATCCTGGATGCTTGGGCAAGAGTAGATCTAGGTTTCGGATTTGAGAATTATTGTGGATGGTGAATTATGAGTAAAAATCGGCCACTACCGAACTTATACCCCCTTCTGACCTACCTAGCGTACGCCAGATTTCCTGGCATACACCAGATTTCTATTTTTTTCAGTTTCTAGCACACGCCACCTTTTCCTGGCGTGCGCCAGGTCTTCTTTTCGTGCATAATTGGCGTGCGCCAATTGGTTCTAGCGCACACCAATACATAGGGAATTCACATTTTTGATTGGTTGTATGCACAAACTTTACACAAATGAGTAAACAAACACACGAGAACATAGATTTTTATTCAACAACACTGAAAGTGGCAACGACAATCTATAGAACAAAATTTAAAATGAAATATATAAAAAGAACTCAAAAAAGTATGATTAAACCAAAAAGAAAAAGGATTTCCCTATCACTTTCTTCGTAAAAGGTGCGGTTTGCTCTTGCTTTGTCTGCCATTGTCAAAGTCATTCCAGCCTTTTGTTCGTCAGAGGTTGAAGAGGCTCAAGCTTGTGATGAAAATTTCGGATGTGGGGGGGGAAGTGTATTTGGCAAAATGTGGCTAGTTCTTAGAGGTTATGGCAAAATGTGGCGATCTCAGAATTTATAGGTTCGGAATCTGACCTACCTGGCGTGCACCAAGTGGTACGGTGTACGCCAGCTGATATGGCGTACACTATTGTTCTTCGTGAATGAACAATTCCTAGTACACTGTCTATATATGGTGTACTATACCTCTACTAAATACATACAAACTACAAACTTATAAAGTACAAAATAAAATTCAATCTAATCTAATTTTTTTGTTTTCTTATTTTTTTTTTGATTTTTTTGGCTTTTATTTACGCTGCGTTCCTGGAAAGCTTGAAAATTAGATGCCCTATTCTGATGGGTCATTCCTTTGACGGATTGTCAATTATTGTGACTTTTTCGGCATGAAGCCTAACAAGGTCACGACATATTAGCACAGTCACTCGATTGGCGTATAATACTATCTCTGATGTAATCACCGTCAAAGGTGCAACTTCGATACCCGCCGCTCACACAACTCCTCAATCGCGTACCAAGACGAACTTCCTGGTCTTGCAACCCTTTCAGCACGAAGCTTAACGTGGTCTTGACGCAATAGGATAGTTCTCTCGGTTTGTGAAGTCGTAGTATGTTTGCTATAAACACCGTCATGCTCAAACTTCCCACAATTGTGACAAAACCCAAATCTTGCCATCCTTCCTCTCGAATGTTTCTCCAAATTCTCTCTGCATCTCTCGAGTCTCAACGTTTCTTTTGCTTGCTTCAGAATGACGAGATAAATGTCCATCGGGATTTTCTTTGAGATTAGTAATCTAAGCAACAATATATACTTAACACAAAATATCATGTTCTTTATCCTCTAACAGGTAAAAGAGAAACACTTTTCTTACTGATCCATCTCTTGTTGTTTCAAGAGACACACCTCATAATCGGAGTACCATGATGTACTAGTTCCTTTCCTTGCGACTCTCCTAGCATTACGCCTAGTGGAGCCACCATTTAATTCCATGGTTCTCACTTTTGGCAAAGGGTGACTAGCATGTCGTAAGTCACGACGCTCAATTCTCAATGTTTCTTTTGCTGTATGGAGAATAACTCGGCAAATTTCTAGTGGAAGTTTATTTTTCACTAGGAAACTTACTAGTAAAATGTACTTTGAGCAAAACATTTCTTCCTCTTTTGTAATTCTGCACATAAAAGAAAGTAATATAATCCCTATTAGTAAAATAATAGAAGTAAATACTAATAAAATTAATAATGAACCTAAAAAAAACTAAACATCCTAAATTAGAGTCGTCAGCTTGACTACTTTCGTGTTTATGCATTATTCAACATATTAACCAATTGCACTTTTGCAATTTGGTTAATGATGTCTCCTCCCATGTATATTTTGCATCTTTGGCCATTAACTCTGAATACCTCCCCCTTGGTACTTTGTAAATCAAGTGCCCCAAAAGGGAAAACTTTCATAATTGTATAAGGTCCGCTCCATTTAGATTTGAGTTTCCCAGGGAAGAGTTTAAATCTAGAGTTAAAAAGAAGAACATGCTGACCCTCTTTAAAATCTTTTCTGATAATATGGGCATCATGTCTTTTTTTGTCTTTTCCTTGTAGAGTCTTGAGCTTTTGAATGCAAGATCTTAAATTTCTTCCAACTCATAGAGTTGGAGAATTCTTCGTTCTCTCGCCTTTTTGTAATCGTAATTAAGGGTCTTGATAGCCCAGAATGCACGATGCTCAAGTTCCACAAGAAGATGGCATGCTTTGCCATAAACTAGCCTATAGGGCGACATTCCTATTGGAGTTCTGAATGCCGTTCGATATACCCATAAGGCATCATCGAGCTTATTTGACCAATCTTTCCTCGTCGATCCAACCATTTTTTCCAGAATCTTTTTGAGCTCTCGATTCGAAAGCTCCACTTGTCTGCTTGTTTGGGGATGATAAGGTGTTGCCACCTTAAGAGTTACCCCATATCTTTTAAGTAGGACTTCGAATGGTTTATTGCAGAAATGTGATCCACCATCACTAATTATTGCTCGTGGTACTCTAAATCTCGAGAAGAGTTTTTTAAGAAATAGGATAACAACTCTAGCATCATTTGTGGGTGACGCCAAGGCTTCTACCCATTTTGAAACGTAATCAACTCCAACCAAGATGTATTTGTTGCCATTCGATGTGGGAAAAGGTCCCATAAAGTCCAACCCCCACACATCAAAAAGCTCAACCTCTAAAATACCAGATAATGGCATCTCATTTCTTTTAGATATGTTACCCATTCTCTGGTAGCGATCACATTGTTTCACATAGGTACGTGCATCTCTAAATATGAAAGGCTAATAGAATCCGCACTCAAATACCCTTGCTGCAGTCCTTGTTGCTCCATAATGACCTGAGTAAGTAGTGTTGTGACATTGCTCTAAAATATTAGCTATTTCCTAATCAGCAATGCACCGTCGAAGCATTCCACCATTACATCTCTTAAAGAGATATGGATCATCCCAAACAAACAATTTAGCATCCCTTAGGAATTTCTTCCTTTGAGGATAACTTAGGCCTGCTGGAATAATTTCTCCAACTAAAAAGTTGGCAAAATCTGCATACCAGGGGGCGTCCACTCTACTCATCGTCATTAGAGTTTCATCAGGAAATGCTTCTTGTATGTCACCATTTTTCTCCATCCCGTCACTTTTCTCTAAACGAGAGAGATGATCTGCGACAATATTTTCAGCTCCTTTCTTATCTTTGATTGACAAATCAAATTCTTGAAGTAACAAAATCCAGCGCATTAAGTGAGGTTTTGCATCTTGCTTTAAAAATAAATACTTCAAAGCTGCATGGTCTGTATAGACTATAACTTTTGAACCAAGCAAGTATGCTCTGAATTTGTCACAAGCGTAGACGACTACTAGTAACTCTTTCTCTGTGGTTGTATAATTTAGTTAAGCCCCTGCCAGCACTCTACTTGCATAGTAGATGACATGGACCTTCCCTTCTTTCTTTTGTCCAAGTACACAACCCAAAGCTAAGTCACTTGCATCACACATTAGCTCAAATGAAAGTTTCCAATCCGGCGATGAAATAACCGGGGCTGTTACTAAAGCTTTCTTTAAGGCATCAAATGCCTTCTGACATTCCTCGTCAAAGTTGAAGGACACGTCCTTAACTAACAAATTTGTCAGAGGCTTGGCAATTAGAGAGAAGTTCTTAATGAATCTTCTATAAAAGCCCGCATGACCCAGAAAGGCTCTAATTCCTTTAACTGTGGTTGGTGCAATCATCTTCTCTATCGCATCCATCTTAGCTCTATCCACTTCCATTCTAACTTTAGAAATCTTGTGTCCAAGAACTATTCCTTCGTCTACCATAAAATGACACTTTTCCCAGTTGAGCACAAGATTCTTTTCCTTACATCTTTCCAATACCTTATCAAGATTTTCCAGACAATGATCAAATAAATTTCCAAATACAGAGAAGTCATCCATAAAAATTTCCATAATCTTCTTGTTCATCTCCCAAAAGATGGACTCCATACAACATTGGAATGTTGCTGGTGCACAACTTAATTCAAAAGGCATTTTGCGATAAGCAAAAATACCAAAGGAACAGGTGAAAGATGTCTTCTCCTGATCTCTGGGATATATCACTATTTGGTTGTACCCTGAGTACCCATCCAAAAAGCAATAGTAAGAATACCCTGCTATTCTTTTTAACATTTGATCAATGAATGGCAAAGGGAAGTGATCCTTCCGTGTGGCGTCATTCAATTTCCTATAGTCAACACACACCCTCTAACCGGTCACAGTACATGTTGGAATGAATTCTCCCTTATCATTGATTACTATTGTCATTCTCCCTTTCTTGGGGACACAATGAATTGGACTCACCCACTCACTATCCGAAATTGGATAGATAATTCCGACTTCTAAAAGCTTGATCACCTCCTTCTTCACAACCTCTTTCATGTTTGGATTAAGTCTCCTTGTTTGGTCTACGCTCGGCCTTGCTCCATCCTCCATGTGAATATGGTGCATCATAATTTCTGGGCTTATCCCCTTGATATCGGAGATTTGCCAAGCAATTGCCTTAATCTTTTTGTTCACAATTGCGAGCACTTTGTCCTCTTCATCCTTGGAGAGCTTGTTCGAGATTATAATTGGTAACCTCCCTCCATCTATTAAGAATGCATACCTTAAATGCGAGGGTAGTTCTTTCAACTCCAAGGATAGAGCTTTCACAATTGAGGGTGGAGTTTTGTACTTCAAATGAAACTCCAGTTCCTTAAGTAGACCGTCCTTATCCATTTCCTCCTTCACTTTTTCCTTACAAAATTCCAGGATACAATCTTCCACAACATCAATCTTCATGCACATCCCTTCATCAAGAGGATGGTGCATAACACTATTCATTTTAAACTCAACTTTCTCCTCTCCTATTCGGAGAACCAATTTACCATTATGAACATCAACCAACGCATGTGCAGTGTTGAGGAAGGGTCTGCCAAAAATTAGTGGACAATTCTTGTCCTCAGAAAAATCCAGAACCACGAAGTCAACTGGAAAGATGAACTTGTCGATCTTTACCTGGACATCCTCAACCACACCAAATAGTTTCTTTATTGTTTGGTCTGCCAACTGGAGTAGCATAGAAGTTGGCTTTACATCACACAATCCTAGTTTTTGATATGTCGATAAAGGCATCAAGTTGATACTTGCGCCTAGATCACATAAACACTTTAGAAACACAGTGTCACCAATAAAACTAGGAATCACAAAACTCCCAAAATATTTAAGCTTAGTAGGAAGGTTCGTTGAAATTAGAGAACTACAGTCTACCGTAAGGGCGACTGTCTCTTTATCTTCCCACTTTCTCTTCTTCGTCACGAGTTCCTTAAGAAACTTGGCATAGTGTGGAACTTGATCTAGCATCTCAAAGAAAGAAACACTAATCTGTACATCCTTCATTTTCTCCATAAAGCAGAGAAACTTCTCATCCATTCTCGACTTTCTCTTTACCCTCTGAGGATAAGGTAGAATGGGAATCATTGGTGGTGGTGCTACGTAAACTTCTTCTTCATCTACACTTTTTCTTCTAAAGTTTTCTCTTGCGGCACTTCTTCAACTTTCTCTTCCTCTACATCCTCAACCTTATCTTGGCTAAAGTCCACTACTTCTCTTTCCTTAGCCCTCTCATTGACTGTTTGAGAAGCTATTTCTTTACTGCTTCTTAAAGCGATAGCATTAACGTGACCTTAAGGATTTTCTTCGGTAGAACTTGGGAGTGAACCTGAAGCTCTTTGGGCATTTGCCTTTGCAATTTCCCCAAGTTGTATTTCCATGTTGCACATAGCAGTTGATTGCCCCCTAAGGAATTGTTCCAAATCATTTTGCCTCGCTTCTTGACTTGCCAAGGCTTTCAGTATTTCGCTTTGATTAGTTGATGATTCTCCAGTTTGCCGGATGAATTTCTCTACCTTGTCAAATCTTTCCTCTAGGGCCCCCATTCTTTCTCCCAAAAACCCACGTGGTTGAAAACCAGGTGGCGGTCCTTGTTGTGGTACACATAATGGTAGTCCTTTATCAGGAACAATTGCCATGCTATCATTATTGCTTCTGTCTTTTCATGAGAAATTAGGATGATTCCTCCATCCAGGATTATATGTTGAAGAATATGGATTGTTCCCCATTCGGTTTCCTCCTTGTCCTTGACCACTAACAAAATTGATTGGCTCAGTTTGTTGGTTTATCATGGCACATTGACTCATATCATGGCCAATGTTACCATAAGCTTCACAATTTTGTTGAATAGTAACAGCATCAACTTTGGTAACGGTCAAGTCTCGCAACTGCTTTGCCATTAAATCTAGCTGAGCTTGAAATGATGAGGAAGCATCAAGTTCAATCATTCCTCTCTTCTCACTTCTCCCAGTTAGTTCCCTCAGCTCTCTCATTGGTTGCTTTCTTCTTTCATTTGCGACTATTCTGTTTGTTGCTGCCAATTCTTCCAGAATATGGAAGGCTTCATCTCTTTCCTTCCTCAGAAAATTCCCATTGGAGGCAGCATCAACAGTTCCCATTGTTGTAGGTAAAAGGCTGAAATAAAAAGTTTTGAGCAAAGATTCCTTTGTTAAACCATGATGAGGGCAACTCCTTTGTAACTCCTTAAATCTTTCCCAAGTTTCACTCAAAGAATCACCTTTAAATTGTTCAAAGTTGGTTATCTCTTTGATGAGCTTGCTTGTCTTTGAATATGGGAAATATTTATCCAGAAAAGCATTGGCAAGTTCCTCCCAAGTGGTTATTGGAGAATCTTTTAGTTGCTTGTACCATAGTTTAGCCTTATCCCTAAGCGTGTATGGAAACATTCGTATCTTAACAGTATCATCAGATACTCCTTGATACTTGAAGTTATCAGCTAATTCTATGAAGTTTCCAAGATGGTCATTTGCGTCCTCATTAGGTAGTACATAGAACTGACTCGATGCTTGAAGTATATGAATCACTGCCGGCTTGATTTCGAAGTGATTAGCTTCAATAGCTGGCTGCTGAATTCTAGTTTTTGCTCCTTCATAAGTTGGTCTTCCATGGTCCATTAAAGATCTTCTCGGAGCTTGAACTTCAGCTCCTTGTCCTTTTTGTCTTTGATCAATCCTTGATTTATCTCTTTTAGCTTTGTGCAATGACCTTTCCGCCCGAGTAATGTCTTCTTCAAATTCTAACAGAAAATTTTTTGTTAACCTAGTTAAGGGCATACACGTAATTTTCTGCGCAAGTAACTTGTGTTGCAAGTAACGCTAAAGCTTAACTCTAATTTTTTTGTGGTTTTGTTTTCTTGTTTTTTTGTTTTTATTTTTATTTGTTACTATTTATATATATTATATTATTTAATTATATAAAAGCAAGATTTTCCTATTCCAAGTTCGTTCACCAAATTGAGTGTTTAAACTAGATCCCCGGCAACGGTGCCAATTTGATCCTTATCCTCTCGGGCGAGAGGGTCTGCTTTTTTTCCTTAAGTTTTCTGCTGCTTTTTTAAATGACAGGTCGTCTGTCTGGATGACCTGGCATACGCCAAAAGTTCCTGGCGTGCGCCAGGTTTTACGTTTTTGAAGAGTTAGAGTACACCAACTCTTCTGGCGTGAGAGTTTTTGCCTTGGATGGCCCAAGTTGGCGTACGCCACCTATTTCTAGCGTGCGCCAACACAACAGTTTTTCTAGCAGAGTTGCACAAATGAGTAAGTAAGGAAAAATCGTCCCACAAGGACCGAGTTTAAAGCTTCAACTTGGTTTATTAACTTGTCTAAGATCAAATTATGAAGTGGTTTGATGGAAACTTTCGTTCTATGTTGGTTTATTAATCTAACAAATTATGAATTTAGTTACTTGAAGGTTTGGTGTTCAAAACAGATTCTTAACAACTTATATTGCACAAATGAGCAAAGTGAACTTAAAACCACAATAATCATCGAATTCAGAAGGTTTACTAAGTACATAACATGGTCCTAGTGTTTCTAAATCAACCAAACTACACTCTCGTGCTAGAAAGGCCTAAATTGCTTCTTTACCATGCTTAGAATGATAAGATGTTCTCTCGACCCCAAAAACCAACTAAGCACAGCAAAGAACCAACTATATGCATCACTTTAAGGACAATAAATCACTGAGTAAGAGTATTAGCAACTCGAACCAGCAACTTATCTAACTAACCTTTCCATTTAAACTATCTCCTCTCGGTTTCAAGTTTAAACTAACTTCTAGCCTTGGTGATCAAGCAAGTTTAGCATAGCATTAAGTTCGTTAGTTTGACATGTTCATCATATTTTTAACCCTCTAAACCATGACTAAGTAGTGGCTTTAAGCCACCAAACTCAAAGATCAACTACTCACACATGCTTGCAAAGAACAATATAATATAATCAAAAACAAGAACATACTTAGCATTAATTAACAAAACAAAGAGTACAAGAGAAGAAAGATTTACAAGGTGATCCTCAGCTTTCTCTCAAGTTCTTCACATAAAAGATGGCCAAGTTCGTGCTGCCTCCTTCTCTCTCTCACACACTTGTCTATTCTACACTAATGTTCATTATTAGCATAAAACAAAATTCAAAAGTCCAAACAAATATAAACTAACTTAATATCCTAACAACTATCCACCACTACACCATAATGGTCTGCCAAGGTCACAAGAAGGCCAAAAATCCCGAGTACATGGCCCCCTCCACTGTTTTCCACTCAAGAGGTAAGTGGCTGGCTATGTCACTGTCTGGTCTGGCGTGCGCTAACTCTTCCTGGCATGCGCCAGATCCTCAGGTGCTCGGTCGTTCGCGTCTGGTCATTCTTGCTTGTAGTCGTTTACTCCTGGTGCATTATTGGCGTACGCCACCTATCTCTAGCGTGCGCCTGGTCCTCAGCTTTGCTCTTCTCGCCTTTACATCTCTCCTCTTGTCCATGCATCTGCTCGTCTAGCTCGATCGTCATCCATTTCCTCGAATTAGCTCCTAAAACCATAAAACATAATGAGAAACAAAATACACGACTAAAACCATGAAATAAAGAAAACTAAGACAAAGATAACAAAAACTAAAATAAAACAACCTAAAATACTAAGAACAAACTATAAAATAGACATAAGTAATGAGTGTTTTAAGCACTCATCAATGACTCACATAAATCAAATTAAAAGCAAACTCAAGAACATATAAGACATTATATGAAGTCAAGTCTAGTGACAAGTAGATTATCCTTTTACAAGTTTCTTGTAATCTCGAACCATTTTTTAAAGTTATATAGATAGGATTCATTAGTATGGTTTGTGCAAACTATATTTGCAAGCAAGTTACGTGTGTCAAAAATCGTGAATCCAACATCCAGGTTATAGAGTCGAGAACCAAGTACTTAGACTTTTACATATTACAAATTAAGAAGGTACCTACTAAATTGATTTGAGATTTAAGAAAATGAGGAAGAGTATTAGCCTTTGGCATTTGAGATCCTTCTACTAGAGAGGAACCTTGAGTCAGAGTCTTCCTCATTATAGTCATTAACTTTTTAACTATTCCTCAATGAACCAAAATTCTCATTCACACATTAGCACGAGTGGACTATGAGCTAGCTGTTACAAAACTTGGTATGGTCTTGGCCACGGCTTCCAACTTGTTGAGAAGTCATGTAGTTTGAATTACTTTTTAATCTTTGCTATAATCTGTATAATAGGGCTTTTTTTCATATAAAATTTTTGGCATAGTACAAAGCAACCATTATTGTCAAAGATTATGGAGTAACATTAAAATAGAAAATTGTAAGGGATGAGTTAGGCTTTGGTTAGAGAGGGAATTCCACAATCTATCTCTCATATTGTGTCACCAAATACATAACATAAGTCAGAGAGAGCAGGTAATAGATCTAATATAAGAATTTGGATCTAACATTAGCAAAATTATCATTAAGGACAATCAGGAACCCCATAATGTGATCCTACTCTAATTATTCAAAAATCTTAGTAGTAGCATAAGTAAGTTGAGCATCAAGAATTTATAAATAGGGACAGGTCAAAATTAGATCAGTTAATCCCATAGAGATTTATAATGAGAGAAATACACATTAACAAAAGAATATACCTTATAAATATAGAGATCTCCTTCTTAAGATTGATAATCTTTTCAAAATATCCATGCTTGAACTAGAAAAGACTCTCTTCTAACTCTGGTTCTATGGAAGAAATTAACCAATAGATCACTAGAGTATTGCATCTTTTCTAGAAAGAAAACAAAACATCGATATATGTTAGAGAAGAAATGATTTTATCAACAAAATTTAGCTTATTCTTGGACTTAGTAATTTGCTCATGCTTTGAACTTAAAAATGGTAATTCTTTTTGTGGAGAAGAGGAGAAACAAGTACTTCAACTAGACTTTCTCTAAGATAAACATAGAAGAGATATGTGAACCCCCTAATGGAACATTCAAAGTTAAATATGTCAATGATTGAGTCATAATAGCTGCAGTGATCCTTGTGGCTATTATAGAAAGGAAATTGGCTAGAAATGTAAATTTAGTGAATAGGTTGCAAAAGAAGATAGAGTTATAGCTCTAATACCATATTGAAAAATTAGGAAATTTTCATAGAGGGAAAAATTGATTTCAAGGGACTAAAGATGAGAAGTAAAAAAATATGAAAACCTTCACATAAATTTTAATAGAACGATATATTAACAACTTATCAATTAATAATTTATAAAGACCTATTTATACAAAAGCTAAAAATGATCTAGGCTTATGAGCTATACAAAAATAAGCCAAAAAGGTAAGAATATTCCCAATAGCTGAATATCTCTAGAAATGCACCAATCATTGTGGTAATGATGACAAGTGACAGGTGAATCGGTCAAGGACAAAGGAATATTCCTAGTGGCTAATTATTCCTTGACAGCTCTAGATGAGATTTCAGTTGGTGGAAAATTGAGTTATCTTTCCACTTATTTTGCTTGTTAGGTTATATCTGTGGACTTTTAGTGAGGACTGGACAATTTTAGCTAGGCCTATTAGTTAACTTCTTCTTGCCTTCCTTTTCTTCTTTAAAAACTAATGAAGGCTAAGGATTGAGTTATCCTTTTCTTTGTTTGATTAGTGGTGAGATGTCATATGGCTATTAAGGTTTGACTTAAGGACGGGGTATCAATAGTTGAGAATTTGAAAGGAAGATGTGTGATCATGGCAGTTTTCAGAACTCAGTACGTATATTGAGAATTCTTGGTTAAGCTATTTGTTCTTACGGATACTTCTGATTTCTTATGAGGTTGATGAAATGGATGTTTAAGCCATTTTGGATCAGTTATGGTAGTCTTTATTGACGATATATTAGTTTACTCACTGACTGGGGAAGAACATGAAAGATATCTTTGATTGGTCTGAAGACATTATTGGACAATCAGTTATATGTCAAATTTCTAAGTGTGAATTTCTGGAGGTGTGGCATTCGTAGGATGAGTTATTTCTAGGATGGATTGTTGGTTGATCTAAAGAAGATAGAATCTATGGTTAATTGGTCAACTTCTACAAATGTTATAGAGGTATGAAGCTTTCTTAGTTCAGTTGGGTATTTCAGACGTTTCGTAAAAGGATTTTCTACTTGGGCCATTCTATTGACTTAATTGACTCAGAAGAATATGAAGTACGAGTGGATAGAAAATTGTGAGAGAAGTATTCAAGAAATAAGTACTTACTGACTAATGCAAGATAGGAATTCAATTGTGTATGCCTATAGACAGTTGAAGAAGTATGAGCAATGAGATCTGAATATGAAACAGAAGAGATGGATGGAATTTTGAAGGATTGGGAATGGATACAATAATGGTTATCTTGTTTGTGGTTGCTTAATGAGGTTAAGTTCTGTTCAGATGGATTATGTCAGAATTCTGCATTTTGTTGACTTTGTTATACATTCTAATTGGGATTGACACTATGGCTGATGCTTTGAGTCGAAAGTCTATTGGAAGTCTAATATGGTAGAGGCCTTCTTGACTTTGATTTCAAGTATATATACGAGATAGTCAACCGAAGGTTAGAGTTGACAATAATATTTGATAGAAATAAGTCTGAACTGCTAGGAGAGTTACACATGCAAACTGATCACGATAAATTATAAAACTTCAGATGAATGATTTTGAGTTGATGAAGATGGTTGGAAAAGTTGAAGAAGATGAATTGCCTAAATTCTATCTCAGTTTAAATGATGTTTATTCTATGGTATTCAGATGATCGTATTTGACGTGGAAGATGTAAGAATAGATAATATGGTATTTCTTCATATCATCTGGGATAATATGTATTGCGAGAGTTGGTCTACGGTATGCATCTGGGATCTATGAAAATGCATCATGATATGAGGGGTAGTTATTGATGTAATGATATGAATAAAGATATCAAGGATTTTGTTGTAACCGTTGGGTATTATAAAATGGAAATAAGAATGGTTTTTGATGGATCTATTGGTAGGATTTCTGATTTCTGATTTGATTCAGTTTGGATTATCTTATATGGGATGTCAAAGTCTGCATATTTTTATCGATTAAGAGTCCACATAATGCTACTAAGTTTGCTCAGTTATTCATTGGCTAAATAGGTTTTTTTATATGGGATTCCCACCTCTATCGCCTCCGTTTGAGGGATATATCTTATATCTTGGTTTTGGAAGGAATTTGAAGATGCCATGGGTATTCATTTGGATTTTGGTCATAGTATTTTATTCTCAGACGGAGGGACAGCCAGAGTAATACAATCTTTCGAGTGTACGATATAATTATGTATGATTGACTTTGTCAAAAGTGGGGAACCTTATTTTTCTTTGATGGATTTCTCGTGCAATAACGATTATCAGAGTAGTCAAATGGTAGCGTATGAGTTATGGTATGGCCAAAAGTTCGGATCATTTTTATTAGGGGAAAGTTGTTGAGAAATAGTGTATGAATATGGAATTCTTAGATGATCATGGTTGAGAAGATAGTTGATTCGAAAAATGGCTTTGGTAGCTTAGAGTAGATAGATTTTGTAATCGGATAAAAGAAGAAGGGACATTGAATTTGAAGTAGGTTCAAGTATATTTCTTATCTATCTTCAATGGAAGGTGTTATGAGGTTTGGAAAGAAGGGTAAGCTAAATTTAAGATGTGAGGAATCATTTGGAGTTTTGGAATGTGAGGATTAGAAGCTTCGAAGTAGAGTATTTCTGTTGGTCTAGTTTATTGTGACCCTCATTTCTTTGGGTTCTAATAAGATAGTTCATTTGTTTGGTGAGTAAGTTAGTTGTTTGTATGTTAAGTAAGTCAGTCTTTTGTCAGCAAATTTGGGGACCGAATTTTATAAGGAGGGGAGACTGTTATGACCCTCGCTAACTTTGTCATAGTTATGACTATTTGGTCCGACCTTTCGTTATTTTACATTGATCGGTTCTCGTACTGTGTTAGTTGAATTCGTCGACCTTTGGGGCAATAGGTGTAACTTTTTTGTGTGGACTCCCATTTGGATGTTTCTAAGTTATGTATGTCCATAACACATTTATGTACAACTTTGTTGATATGAGTTTTATGACTTGAGGTCGGGTTTTGGAGTTTTGAGTGGATTATGGTTAGTTTAGGAATGATAGGCTTAATTCGTCAACTTTTGGTAGAAAAATCATAACTCTCTCATACGAACTCCAAATTGAGCGATTTCATGACGAGTAGATCCATAAGACATAGATCTACAACTTTGTTTTTTTGGGATTTGTGATTTTGTGCTAGACCTAGCGACCGCTATCGTTCGTAGCAATCGATAGGGAAAATTAGAGGCTCGATGCTACCGATCACTAGCCTTTCCAGCGACCGCTAGGGTTTTATGGGGTGCACGCACTTTTCTTCAAAACTCCATAACTTCCTCATACAACCTCTGATTTGGGTGATTTCAATTCGATTAGGTTTGTAACATCTAGTACTACGACTTGGTTATGAGAGTTTTGATATTTGAGGATTTATTTGATGGGATCATAGGAGAGTTTGTGAGTGCATAGATTTAGGTGCGATTTTTGATAATTTTAGTAGAATTTACGAAATGATGAGTCATATGGAAATTATGGATTGAGGATTGATTTTTGACTTAATAGAACTTATGTAGAAGTTTGGAGTGACATTGGATGACTAGAAAAGGCTAAGGGCCACAGTGAAAAAAGTGACAAGTCGCTTATGGGTATTTTTACCATTTATGGTAAGTTTTTGATTAAATATCTTGAGGACTTGTGAGTGGGTTTCATTGTGCTTATTCTTTGAAAAGAGAAGGAGAGAGAGAGAGATAGGATGTGGGAAAGAAGAAGAGAAGAAGAAGAAGCAGCTTTACCTTGGATTTGTTGATTGACAAGTAAGTTCTAGGCTTAAGTTTATTGAAATTAAGTGTAGATCTATTTGATACCTTGGATTAGATGTAAGCTTGAAAGGATTGAGCAACTTTGTGGATTTAGATGTTAGAAGTTGAGATTATTTAAGGATATGAAGGGAGGATATGGGGAAGATTGATGATAACTTATGCTTTGAAGCTGTATTTCAGAACGTTTGTGAAGTTTTGGAGATTTTGTTGTAGAAATCCGAATTTAGGGACTTTGATGAAGAGTTCTCAAGTTTTCTTTGTGTATGAGAGGTTGATATTGATAAAGGGTTATTTCTCTTGTTTAGTTGATTGCACTTTGGAATTCAAACATCGAGAAACGTGAAGAAAAGTACAAAACCCTTTTGGAGCAATTTGTACAACTTTGGATTAAGGTAGGGGGATATTCTCCTTAATCTTTATGTTGACTAGCATTGTTTGTTATGAATTTGTATTTATGCTTTGATATGATAAACATGTTGTGATTTGATGAATTGTGTATGTGAGTCTTTGATTTGTGTGCTTTGATGATTTTTGGTTTATGCATGGTTTTGGAAATTATTAGTCTTTCAGGATTATGAGGTTATGGTTTTAATGATTATGAACTCGTGTATGATATATGTGAGTCAATTTGTGAGATTGTGGATGATGAAGTCTACTTGTGACCAATCGAGGATGTTGGCACATATGCACATATTTTTGGGGATACATTGAATTTGGTATGATTATGATATGGCTGGCGGAGTTTGATTATGAAAGTGCTATAAGATATGGTATCCCAGTGTTGTGAGAGGGAGTGACACAATCTAGACATATCCGAAGTCCATCCATGATATGGCATTCGCAATGCCATGTTAGGGTCAGAACGTGTCTATGTGTATGATTCATGAGTTTGTCAATGTTTAACTTTAATTACTTGTGAAGTACTAAATGTTAATTTGGTACTATTTGTCAATGAATTTGAGTCTTTGCATGTGGTTGGTTACTTAATTATAGGTTAATTTTAAGATCTTCTGCTAAGCACTTCCAAGTACTTACCCCCTCCCTCCTCAGGTGATGAAGTTTAAGGATCGTTGGCATCTGGAGAAGTAAGTTTGTTGTTTGTCTGTAAACTCGTAGTCTTCATCCCAGGTTCTTGAAGTCTCTAGATGGTGCTTTCTCTTTTCGTAATCTAGGTCGTGTCGCTCCATTGTACATATTGGTAGGACCTTTTGGTACAAATATTAGAACTATGTAAGTATACTTGTATTATGTATATATAGTTATGAATTACGCTTCCGCAATGACTTATGCTTTTGCATTTATGATTTGCATAAGTATGTTTGAGGCAGGTTGGACACGGCTCTTCAGTTTGGAGAGTGTGATCTAGTGTCGTGTTAGCGACTCGATTTTGGGTCGTGACAATACCCTTAGAGTAAGGCAAAATGGATATCCCAACCTTGTTCAACATTACTTGAGGCCTTATAAGTACAAGTACTGACCACTAGTTGTTTTGAGTGATCGAATATGGGCGAGGCACTTAAACTAGGATGATTAGGTTCGAGTGAGCAAATTAGAAGATGTGTGCTTTAGTTAAAGATGAGTAAGAGGATTCATAAGAGAGGCCCAAGTGGAGGTGCTCAAATTAGAGAATTAAGAAAAGAGGCTTATACCAAGGTACTCGAGTTGGAGAATTAAGAGAGGGACTCGAGTTAAGGAATTAACAGAGAAACTCGAGTTAGAGAATCAGTGGATACTAGATCGACGCATGCTCGAGTTAGCGAGTTAAAGAGAGCTCAGGCCATCCAGCTAGTATTTTACTGAGGAGGCCGAGTTTGAAGTTGACTCTATTTTGGATGATTGGAAGGAAGGTTTTTCAGGAGAAAAACATGGATCCCATATAAGGGGGATAAGCACGGAGAAGCTGATTAAATTCAAGTGCTATTCAAATAGAGATAAACATCGCAACTGGATGAAGATAAGCATCACAAGGGTCAGATAAGGATAAGCACGCAGACAGGTCGAACAAGCTGAAAGGTCTTGAGTCTGATCAGGCTAATGATGAGCATAGCTAGACATAGGCATTAAGAGTCCGAATCTGACTACAATTCAAGGATGTAAACAAACAGACTTGCTTATATAAGAAGGCCAAAGAATGAGCATAATGACCATCACAAAATAAAATCACAAAATCTTTATCAAGTTACAGCTTCTATCTTAGTTTAGCTTGATTTGTAGACTAAGGTAATGTAACGTAGCTTAGTTTAGTAGGATTGTAGTAATAGTCCAACTCTAGTCAACCCCGATTACCTTATAGCGTTAAATTGAGCTTGAACCAAACCTCCAAACAATCACGAGATTGTTCTTGGGATTCTCTCGGTTTTTTTAACAACAACTTCATAACTATGTGTGCTAAATTAATTTAACCCTCATTAGCTCAGTCAGCACTGAATATAACGGGCAGTGACTGGTGGTAGCATACAAGCGATCGCAACAAATCAAAGACAGTGAGTTAATCTGGAACTTTATTCTTGTTTCGTAGTCGGTTCCAGTATTTTTCTTTCTTTACGGTTGGCGGATTTTGGCTATTACTTTTGCAAATTTTAGCTATTCTTATTGGCTACTTTAAATTTTAGCCGTTCTATTTCTTAAGTCAATAATGTTAAGAATGTTTCGAAGTTCTAATCAAATTATAGTTTCCAGTTAAATAAATTTCCATGCTACAACCTTTGTATGCTGTAACCAATGCAGAACAGCTTCATATTTCAGGAAATTTGACTGAATCAATTTTTATTGATAAAAATAGACTAAGTCAATAAAATACTTAATTTGAATGCAACAAAGAAACTTTTCATCTATTTTAGTAGGCAGAATCTTTTGAGAACATAATAAAACAAGTTTGCCTAAAACAATTTGGAGAACAAAATCCAACGAACATATTTATGATTTGCTCAAGTAACACCCTATTATATTTGAGTGCTGACTACGGAACAGCAACAAAATTACATTCTAATTCATACGGTGTTCGATTTGTTGATTAAGTCACGGCCTATTATATCTGTGTGCTGACTTAGCTTAGGTTAAAACAATACAGCATGCATCGTTATGCAGTTGATCAAGTCCGGCTACTCATAATTAAATATGCAAATGAAAGCTATCGTGCATACACTAACAATCTCGACCGACGAATACTCATATCAGTCGATGAAGCTAGTGTTGTAACTTAATAAAGAGGTTGATGTTAAACTGTTGTAAGAGCTTACATATTAAAGTTTTATATCTAACTCAAATTTTAATTATTAATCACATGTGCATGGATGTAAAATAACCTCTCGTCTTTTACCCAAGGCGCATGACCATCAGTATAACGACCAAGTCTATACGTTCTTAAGAGTAAATTAAGTAATATCTAGTATTAATATAACAACGAGTTAAATAACGAGAGGTCCTAGTACCATATTTAGTATTTATCTCTACGATTACTGAATATCCGAGTTATCATTTCATTGTAGTTGTATATTAAAAAAATTTTGATCTCCGCAGTTGAATTTTTTAGTTGATTAGATTATGCAAAGATCATTTTGAATATATTTTTCAAACAGTTACCCTAAATTCATTAAAAATAGTGGGTCTTGCATTGGTGTTCAGCTCCTTCTATTGAAGTCTAGTTTCATTTATAGTTGTTTTTTTCTTGTTGTTAGAGTTTATTACAAGTAATTCTAAATTTTAAATTCAACATATGTATTTTTGACATTACGAATCTCCAATGCTTCTCGAAAGGTATTTAAAACTTGTGTGACACTAGCTAGTTGTAACCAAGCAGAAACATACAAACTCAGAGACCATAAGACAATAATAGAAAAGACAACATCTCCATGACACCAAAACAGTGGACAACCGATTAGGAAATGGCTGAATACACCGGGAATTGTTGCTTTCGGAGCATCCATAAAAAGAGTCCGAGTCAGGCCCTACAAGATAGATGGAGAAATGTTACAATATTCTAGTTGGACATAATTGGACTCGAACTGCTACAGAGTAAATCATCATCAATCGGATCATTACTAATTCTACCAAAGAGACCAACTGTAGATAATAATAATTCCGAATATGACTTATATACGATATAGTTACAATTTTATCATTTAAACTAATTTCTATGATTCCAATATTGTAAGGTGTTACTAGGAAATTAATAAAGCTTCCTCTGAAAAAAAAAATCAATAGAGCTCAGAAATTAAGCATGACCAGGTCGTGCTCCATTCTATTTATATTTTTTCCAACGACAATTTTTATAACTAGAGCTCTCCAACTATATATAACCCTAAACACCCCAACCTTCCTCCTCACCAAACAACTATAACTACTCCAAAGTAGAATCATAGAATTTCCAAACCTAGCTAAATGGGGAACAATATTTTTCTATTGGCCATTATATTATTCTCAACCGTTGCTACTTCTAAAGCCATTTCCAAATGCAATGACCCATGCAAAACCCTAGACGACTGCGCCGGCCAACTCGTTTGCACTGGCGGCAAGTGCAATGACGACGAAAATGCAATGTCCCGCACATGCGGCAGAGGCGGTGGCGGAAGTGATGACAAAAGAAGCTGCCGGCCATCCGGATACCTAAAGTGCCACGGCCGGTCGTACCCTAAATTTTACTGCTCTCCTCCCGTGACGTCCGTCACCCAGGCAACCCTGTCCCTGAACGATTTCAGTGAGGGCGGAGAAGGCGGGGCACGATCGGAGTGTGACGAAAATTGGCACGCCAAGTCAGAAAGGGTGGTTGCTCTCTCCACCGGGTGGTACGCAGGGGGGAGCAGGTGCGGGAAGATGGTGAGGATCACTGCTCGGAATGGACGTAGCGTATTGGCCAAGGTAGTGGATGAGTGTGACTCTAGGGCAGGTTGTGACCATGAGCATGGAGGCCTGCCACCGTGTCGTAACAACATCGTGGACGGGTCGGATGCTGTATGGGAAAAGCTTGGCCTTAATAAGGACATTGGGCTGGTTCCTATTACTTGGTCCATGGCTTAACTGAGATGGTCAAGTAAAACATCCGGTGTTTTTCTCTGCCGGGTCCTATTTAAATGTAATGGAATAGATGAATAAGGTAGGAGTCACTTCGGTATGACTTATAAATTGTGACATGGTGTCGGTTTGATGGATCGTGCCCTATATCGGCACGGTAACTAGTATTTCGGAGTTTCCTAGCTAAGAGAAGAGTTTGGAGTGTTTTGAATGAAGTTTCATGTTCTTTGAATTAATATGAGCAATTGTTGAGAATTTTGACAAGTAGATTTTAATATTAAAGAAGCATACAGCAAAGATAAATGGATCTGAATAATAATTTTTTTTTTTTATGAAAAACTGATTCCGAACTAATTAACTCCAAGAAACAATTCTTTAAATACCAGAAAATTCCAATAATTGGTGTAACTATGATTTGCAAGTAATATTGACGTGTGACAATATCCATTCTCAGGGGTAAAGCCTCTCTATCAAATTGCGGTAAAGAAGCTTTAATTACTTGATTAGTTACAATCTTACAATAGGACAATCAAGAGTTTTGTCCTTGTATGTCTGGTTTATCTTTGATGCCATTCCCATCTCCCACAAGTACTTGGGCGGTTGTTAACGATCAACGTTTTTGCAATTGAGGGTGAGTAGCAAAATTTCAAATTTTCTTTTAAAAAAAATAGTTAAGTCTCACAAATTTCTCAATTCATTTCATTGGCAAAGTGGATCTATTTTGGTGATAATATGCTAGAATCATGCCCATCGTCGGCTACCTCTTTTTTTGATGGGCCTTGAGGTCGTTTGGTAAGCGACAATAATACCAGGTCATTATTATACTATAATGTCAATTCTATTAATTACTACTTCAAGGGGAGACGACTTAGGTGCAGAATAAATGAATTATTTCAAACAATAAGGAATGAAAAGTGGATTGCGCTATCATATTTTGTTCTGCAATATTGTTATCTTTTGTATGTCAACATTGACCCGTGTAAATTTGTTGTGAATTTTTTTATGAGAAGAAAAAAAATCGATATCATAATGAAGGGTCACATGTTTTCTATGTCAATATTGACATATTTTGCAAAATATATTGACATATTTTGTATGTCTACAATGCCATGCACATCTCATGTACTTTTTATGTAAATTTTCGAATTTTTACGCAAATAAAATCATTCGTGCTAATATTGACATACAAACCATGTCAATAGTGACTCTTAATATCAATATTAAAGAATAAAATATATTACAGCCTAATTTATTTTATATTATTTGGAGTAATATTCTTCCATACCCAATCTATATTCCTAGTTTGTTAAAATAAAGGTAAATAAATTAATTTACTATTTGGACATGAAATTTTTTGCAATAAAATTAGAGGATATTAAAAATTATTTGACACTTTATACCAAGTATAATTATTTAACAAAATTTATAGACACTTTCGACCATCAACAGGTCGACCAATCAAACGAATGAATGCATGCTTTAGGCCCTTCTGCTTCCGCCTAAGTTCCAGGGTTTTAAAAAATGCGGTTCAATTGACCATCCGACCAGTCAGACCACAAATCGGGGTTCAAAGCAGGTCTTTTTTATGTTAAAAATAGAATTTGGTCGGACTAGAAAATTTTTGATCAGACCGAGTAGGTCACCCAAAAAATCTGGTCAAGCGAGATAGTTCGTCTAGAAATTTGGTATTTTTTTATATTTTTTTGAAATTATATCAATTATTTACCTATATACCTATATATATTTCAAAAAATTACATAAAAATTAGAAGGAAAAAATATCTGGTCCGACTAGTAATTGGATCGGTTGAACTATCTGACCCGAAGGTCGGACATAATTCTAGGTCGACCACTGGGTCATTTTTGAAAACCCTGCTAAGTTCCTATTTTCGGTGGGATGATTATAGAAAAGGGTCAAAATGAAATGTTAGAACCCTGAACTAGCTAAATAACTGAACCATTTATTCAGCCAGTTAATTCATCATTTATAACATCCTCATAAATACTTTTTGGGTTACATTTTTTTGTGGTTTCCTTGAATATTGTTCTAATGCTTACCTAATTTTTTAGGTTATATGGCACCAAAGAAATCAAGTGTAATGTTCTTCTTAGGAGTCCTGATAAGGTAAAGGCCCTAACACGGTCGGTTCGCACTATACGGGCTTCAATTTGGATCGTACACCACATTAAAAAGTTGATAAAGAAAAATTTAATGTTTGAGATTGACAAAAGTATTTTTGACCTTTTTCCTTATTATTTTTCTTCCTTCCTCGGATTTTTGTCTCTCTGCAAAATGTGGTGATAACACCGTAACATAAACAATTGGGGTTATCCTCCCAAAATTCCAATTCAAATCATGTTCCCTTAACTATCAATGAAGACATCAAAGACTTCTGAAAGAACGTTATGACTGTGCATACCACGTTCGAAGCATCACCACACGTAGACATCGGGGGAAAAAGAAATAAAATATCCTCCAAAGAAATTGAATTTCATGTTAAGCTACTGTACGCCACCTTCTCTGCCGGTGCTGAAGACATGGGAAAACTATCAAAGACTCGGAGCGGAAAGAGTGAAGGGGAAAAAGAAGAGGGAGAAAGACTAGAAGAAAATTGATTTTTTTGATAGTTTTTAAAAAAATGTATATATGTGTAAACAGAAATGGACAACCCATATCTATGAAAACGGACAATATCCTCAATTAGCCAAGACAAGTTCTCCACTCCTTTAAAATGTAAAACGTTGTTTCCCTCCAAAACCAATCAACCATTTTCCTTTTCATCTGCATTTGTTTGCCACGAATGGAACAGGTTAAATCTACTATTTTCTATCCATCTTACAGACTACAATTTGGCCGATTCTCTTATATTAATACGAAGGGTTCATGTATTCATAACATAATAAACATACTAACTAAAGCTATACATGACTGAAGATAGAATACTCGTTATGGTTAACTTTATTGAATATTTGTCAGTGATTTGTCCTTACTCGTATTCTTTGTTATTTTCGGGTGATTTGAATTCCTAGAGGTCAATACATCTTTAGCGACCACTAGCTCCAAAACTACTTCATGGACCCAGTGGCTGCTACATCCCCAACAACCGCTAGCTTCCAGTTTGCCTCACAGACTCATCGAAAGTTAGGAGCCCAGCGATCGCTAATCCAATAGGATTCTTCCTAAACCGTTATTAGGGTTGGGGTTACTTGGCTACTGCTATAAATATGCCTCTTTGTAGGTCTTACAAAACAAGACAATTTGTGCATTGGAGAGATAGATTATAACTCTTCTCCATCATAGTGAAACTTCTTGCCATCTTGCACCCGTGGTTTTTTACTATAAGGGTTTTCCACATAAATTTTGTGTCTTGTTCTTTCTCGCTTTTACACGTTATTACTTTTGATCCGTATTAACAAGAGGTATCAGAGCTTGTTCAATTAATTTTGTGTTTAAGATAGTCTCCATGAAGTATGATCTTCTGCCGTTAGATTGGGGTACCCAATTCTCTTTGTGGCAAGTAAAGATGCGAGCGTTGTTAACACTGGGTGACATTGATGATGCCTTGGATAGCTTTGACAAGAAGGCTATTATCATTTGGTCTGAGGATGAGAAGAGAAAAAACTGCAAGGCCTTATACCAAATTTAACTCCATCTATATAACAACATCCTACAGGAAGTCCTCCACAAAAAGATAGTTGCTACCTTTTGGTTAAAGTTAGAAGAGATTTGTATAACAAAGGATCTTATCAGTAAGATGCTCCTGAAGCAAAAATTGTTCTTGCACAATTACAAGAGAGAAGTAACTTGTTACAATATATCTTTGATTTTAAAAAAATCGTTGCTAACTTAGTGTCTATGGAAGTCAAGAGCATAATCCTATTGTGTTCGCTGCCAAGTTCTTATTCCAATTTTAGAGAAACAATTCTTTATAGTCATGATACCCTTACTTTTAATAATGTTTATAAAGCCTTGCATGCCAAAAAGAAGATGCAACAGATAGTGTTTGCTGATGGTTCGAGCAGCTCTCATGCTAAGGGCTTACTTGTTCATGGCAGATCAAAGGAGAATAGCTCAAACAATAAATCTCATAATAAAATTTCGATCTAAACAAAGGCTGTTCAAAATCTAAAGGCAAGAATAACAAATTTTGCAAGTACTGTAGGAGAGATGGGCACGTCATTTGTGAGTGTTATAAGTTATAGAATAAGGAGAAGAGAAATAACACAAACAAATCTGAGACTGATGGTTTTATAAATTGTGTTCCTGATAATGAGACTCTTGCTGTTATTGCTAGATATATTAATTCTAACAATGAGTGAATTTATGATTTAGCTTGCACCAGTTATATGTGTCCTCGTAGAGATTGGTTTATAACTTTGAACCAACTCTCAATGTTAGATCTGTTATGAGCTATGACAACTCATCAAGCAATATTGAATATATTGTTTCTATCCAGATCAAGATGATGAGGGATTACTTGTTTGTGGCATATCCACGCCAAAGAGCTAAAATAATAAATCTTATAAAAAAATTCGAAGAGTCACAATGGCTATTCAAAATCCAAAAACAAGAATAACAAATTTAAAAAGTACTGTAGGATAGATGGGTATGATATCTATAAGTGTTATAAGTTATAGTGGTCGTCGTAGATACTAATAGTGTTTCTACATTCCCCATCTAATTTTGGCTATGTTTGTCACAACCCGTAACCTGATAGTCATGACCGGGGCAAGGATTCGACTAAAACTAATGTCAATCAAATCCCTGCAAGCCTCATAAACATAAACATGAACATAGCATACCTATACAACAAACTAAACATGCTCGTAAACCTCATAATTATACAACCATCTAAGTCATCTATTATATTAAACATACTACAAGTCAAAAATAACCAACATCCACCACATCATATACAATAAAAGTCCAAAACATCCAAAAGACATCTTTGTTGGCCCAACCTCAGTAAGCAAGCTCCTGCGACTCTACGAAAGCTTTCTAAGATATCCAACTAATGACTTAGAAAATGAATAAGAAGGAATGGTGAGACAAGCTCAGTGAGTAGATAATACATGTCATGAGGTTAATGAATGTCAATAGGTTACATTTGGTGTTGTACGTAATCATAATACATAATAATTTTATTTAGTCTTAAAATACATAATATGGAACATGAATAATGAAGTATGGGCTATGAGTCATGAGTCATGATCCAAGTATTACGTCACAACATAAGGCATAAATGCCACACAAGCATAAATGCTACACAAGCATAAATACCACATAAACAGAAGTCATATGCGCATAGACGCTCCCAAAGAGCAGGATATATGGCATACGCCCCAAAGGCTTAATGTATACCACATACGATCCCATAGACCTCATAAACATAAAGATAAACATGAACATCGTACAAGGCTCATAACCATATGGAATAATAATAGGAATAATTACGAACCATATCAAGGAATAAGATCACAAATAAAGTTCTTTCGATGAAATGGGATTAATAATAGGGTAATGAATGGAATGGCTCTAAGATACATGGCATAGCTTATTCACTTTCTAGTTTTAAAATAACAAAGAATATATATAGCAAATGAAAATAATGATTTTCAAGAACCCATTATCCACTCACCTTAACCTCCTCTAAGTTCGTGGACCTTAAACGTTCCTAGATGATTCAGCTTATCGGTTGTCCACTTCCTAAAAATATGCAAACACTACATAACCATGTTATACTTAAAGAACCATAAACATGCTTCCAATAGTTTATGGCAGTCCCTACTCAAGCCAAACTCTCACTTAAAACCAACCAAGTAACTCACTTCTAATAATTCTATCAACACTTCCACACAAATCCATCAACACACTTGCATAATCAATCACCCCTAATTTAACATCATCACCAACCCACAATAAAACCAAAACAGGACTCATCTCTTAACATAATCAAGTCACAAAGTTGTTTCTCCTTCAACCTACTCAAATCCGAGGCTCAGTTCACATAGCCAACATAAAATGAACCTCCTGAGTTCAATACTTCACCAAATCAACAAAGTAAATATATCAAAGAATAGGGTATTTTGTCCTCTACAACTTTGTCGAGAACTAAAAAGTCCAATTCCTAATCTAAACCCACTTACCAAACAGTTTTTCTTTGACCTGTCTGCTTCTTTTTATTTCTCCTCCTTGCTTCTTTCTCTTTCTTCTTTCGGTTCTGAGAGTTTATCTTGTGTTTGTTCTTGTCTTAAGGTGTACTAAAGGCTTTATATAGCTCCTGGATAAGTTCTCCTCAAGTATAGCTTGTCTCTTAACTTCAAAATAAAGTAAAACACTTAACATGATCTAATTGGCTGCCTATCTCTCGTCTAGTCATAATCCAGCAACTTAAAGCTCAATTTTGACCTCCTTGTGCTACCAATCTGAATAAACTTTTGTCTACCAAGTTGTAGGCCTATGCCTTATCTTTCTAAAACATGTTCACTTGTCCAATTTGAATGAGAAATGAGAAAGTTATGGCCATTATTCCAAAGAAGCTCAAATCTGTCCACTTACCCGAGGCTAACTTTGGAAAGACTTAAAAATGAACTAAGTGACCAAGGTCTTAGAACACTCTAAAATCCTTAAGCATCACTCTAAAGTTGTAGCAACAACCATTCTCATAAAATTACTCGTCTAGTAGACCAACCAACGCTAAAGCCGAAATGCATAAAAGTAGTACATCTATAACTTAATCGTAAAACAACTTAGCTAGCGACACTTATAATTATAACGTGGTAGACAACTTATAATTCTCCTCCCCTAAAAAGAATTTTGTCCTCAAAATTCACTTACTTGTGTCATGAAATAGATATGGATATTATGCTCTCATCGTATTCTCTGTTTGCCATCCCTGAAACACTTGGCCTAATATAACCTTTTCAAGTTGTTCATTGTTATCAATAATATATATTGTAAAGTGATGTGCGTATAAACGTACACATAAATCCGTGTGTTTTGTTTTGTGTTATTTGCATTTTAGGTAGATTTTGCCATATGTCATTATGTATTTCGTCGTGTTTCTGTCTTGTGTCAAGGAGCAGGATATTTGTCAAAGTTTGGTTGTTTTTGTAAGTGCATGGATGGTGGAGATGAAGATGATGAAGTACAGAGCGAGAGCGGATAGCATGGACGAGGAAGTGAAGGCAAGAAGAGGAGGTGTGTTGAAGGCCCAGCAATCGCTGAGTTTGGTCAGCGTTCGCTAGTGAGTTGATAGATTGTAATCTAGCATTTGCTGGGTCTAGCCAGCGTTCGCTGGCTGGGCCGTGGAAGACTTTTTCAGCCGGTTTAGTTTAGTAGGACTTTTCCCATTTTAGGTTTGCTTTTCTTAAGAACTATATAAGGTGTAAAAACCTAGTTTGTAGGTAACTCTTGATGGCTTTAGCACAAGGTTCAATCAAGTTACATTTACTTTTCATTCAATTGTTCTTATTTTCAAGGATCGTGATCAACAACTTGAATCTCCAATCAACGTGGTATTTTCATACTTTGTAGTCAGGAATTGTCTTTTCATTCAGTTGCTTGAGTAATCTTTGATTGAGTGATTTGTGTTGTTTGTTGGAATTAAGATTGACGACCTTAGTTCTAGCTTAAATTGTATCCAATTATTGTTAGTTTATTTTATCGCTACTCAAGTTTAGGATTGACAACCCTAGGTTTGTGTAACGACTCGTAATATCAATTATTGATCAACCACTCAATTTCGACTACTTGATTGATCGTGTTCTCTTGCACGTAATTCAGACCCAATATTTATCGCATCAAGTTTTTGGCGCCGTTGCTAGGGAAAGATTTAATCAATCTGTCTTTAATATTAGATACAGTTTTCCTAATCTTGAGATTAAGCTTTTTACACCTTTGTATTCATCACTACAATTGATCCTCTTTGTTGAGTTTTGCAGTTTAATGAGGGTGCAGGAGGTGTATGCTACATACCCACTCTGCCAACCAACCACTCCTTGAGTACAACCCAGAAATTGAAAGAACCCTTTGGTTGAGAAGAAGGAATAGACTTGAGGAAGAGATGGCAAATCAGAATCAGGCAGTTAATGTTCTCGCGAACAATCATGGGAGAAGACAATCGCACTCTAGGCTGGTTGATCTTCAACCCAGCATTGAGTACCCAACTGTGGAGGCTAACACTTTTGAGATCAAGTCTAGCCTCATCAATATGGTTCGTGGAGATCAGTTTGGGGGCTCTCCTTCGGAAAGTCCTGCAAAGCACATCCAAACTTTTGAAGATCACTACTCGACAATGAAATAGAACAGAGTCTCAGCAGATGGCATCAAGTTGCGACTGTTTAAGCAAAGCTTGAAGGATGATGCTAGAGAATGGGTGGACGCATTTCATGCAGGCAACTTTACCACATAGGTCGAGCTTGCAGACAAATTTCTAGAGAAGTACTACCCAAGACGACCCAACTACGCAACAAGATCTCTCAGTTCAAATAGCAAGGTGGCGAATCTCTATATGAGGCATGGCATTGCTATAAGAGGTTACTCTGCGACTGCCCACATCATTAGATTCTAGATTGGATGATTTTCTAGACATTTTATAATAGATGCAAACCATAAGTTCGAATCAATTTAGATGTAGCAGCCGGAGAAGATTTGATAGACAAGGATAAAGCTGAAGGTCTATGCATCATTGAAGCCATGGCCACCAACAATAATGAGTGGGGAGATCGAGTAGAAAGGAAGAAAGTGGCTACAGTTCAGGACAATAGTGAAATTACTGTGCTCAAGGCACAAGTGGCAACACTTGCACAGTTAGTCCAAGCCACATATGCACCACCATCAACTCTACCGACTCAAGTTTGCAAAATCTGTACTAGACATCATATTACTAATACGTGTATTTTACTGGCTGAATCTGTGAATTATATGGATAATACAAATAAGAACAATGATCCATATTCTACTACATATAACCTGAGATGGAGAAACCACCAAAATTTTTCATAGAGAAACAATGCAGGTCAGCAGGTACCTTAACAACAGAAACCACCTGTAGCCGCTAACAATGCTCAAGGTTCACCGCCACAACAACCCCAGCTATATCAGCAGAAGTCGTAACAAGCACTACCCAGCAAGATCGTAGGAATGAAGATGAGTTGAGGAAGCAGGTTCTCAGTCATGAGGCTATGATAAGAAATTTGGAAATTCATATTGGTCAGCTCACACTTTAGTTCAATACAAGGCAGCCGGGCACACTCCCAAGCAATACAGAAGCCCCTCTTACCAAGCAGGAGCAGTGCAAAGCAATCACAATCAGGAGTGGATTAGATTTGGGGAAGAACACTGTAAGCCCAGTACTTAAACCCCCAGGGAAATCAGTGAATGAAGAGGAAGAAGAAGAAATCCTGGTGCTTCCTGTGGCAGCTAAGAAGAACACGTCCACAGTAGTGCAATTTTGACTCAAGACCTTCCTCAGAAGATGAAGGATCCTGACAGTTTCACCATTCCGTGCACCATTGGGGATCAGATTTTCAAGAAGGCACTCATTGATCTGGGATCCCGCATAAATCTTATGCCATACTTTATATTCTAGAATCTTGGTTTGGGTGATATGAAGTCTACATCAATGTCCTCTAGCTTACAGATCAGTCAGTGGCTTGACCCAAGGGGATCGTAGAGAATGTGTTGGTGAAAGTTGACACGTTGATTTTCCTAATGGATTTCATTGTCATAGAGATGGAAGAGGACCGTGATTCCCCCTACTCCTTTGATGCCCATTTCAAGCCCTGGAAAAGACTAGTATTGATGTGGAGAAGGGAGAGTTACGGTTCAAGGTCTACGATGATAAAGTGATATTCAATGTCTTTGAAGCTGCCAGGTACCCTTCCACCAAAGATGACTGCTACAAAATTGTTGCAGTTGATGAGATTGTCACCATGAATAATTTAGAGGCTCTCGTTGGGAACAACGTAGACTTAGCATAGGAATTTGAAGATGAAGTGGCTAATACTAAACCGATAGAGCAGGTGTCATGGATACGTACAGCGGAATCTCTCGAACTAGAGAACACATAATGGTTAGAGCTCAAACCACTCACAAGACACCTCAAATATGCTTATCTGCATGAAGAAAATAAGCTTCTTGTCATTATCTCTGCCTCCTTAAATCTAGAACAGGAAAAATAGCTCCTAGAAGTGATCGGAAAGCATAAAGAAGCAATAGGGTGGACACTTGGCAATGTAAAGGGCATTAGTCCTTCCCTATGCTAGCACAAGATTATTCTAGAGGAAGACTTTACACCATCAGTGGAAGCTCAGCGAAGGCTGAACCCGAAGTTGAAGGAGATAGTGCAGAAGGAGGTGATTAAGTAATTGGATGCCAGCATTATCTACCCAATCTTAGACTCTAATTGGGTAAGTCTTACCCAATGTGTGCTGAAGAAAGGAGGGATTACTATTGTACCCAATAAAAACAATAAGTTGATCCCTACACGGGTAGTCGTTGGTTATCGAGTCTGCATTGGCATTCAAGACTCTAAAGGAAGCACTTGTTTCAGCGTCGATCATTATATCACCCAATTGGGAGCTGCTATTTAAAATCATGTGTGATGCTATTGATTACACAATTAGGTGAATTCTACTCCTCCAAGAGTTTAACATTGAGATCTGTGATCGCAAGGGAGCGGACAACCCATTCGCCGATCATCTCTCATACTTAGAGAACCCTTTGATAACATATTTCTCTCTCATTAATGATTTTTTCCCTGATGAACAACTGTATGCGTTAGATGTAATTTCCATCCTATGGTATGCTGATTTTGTTAACTACCTTGTGAGTAACATTATGCCTCCTAACATGTCATCCGACCAGAAGAAAAGATATTAGCATGATGTCAGGTTCTATATATGGGATGAACCCTATCTGTTCAAGTAAGGGAAAGACCAATTGCTGAGACGGTGTGTACCCCAAGAAGAGCAAGAGGTCATCCTCCATCACTATCACAATTCCCCTTACGGAGGCCACTTCGCAGGTAAGTACACTTGCTGCCAAGGTTCTACAAAGTGGCTTTTATTGGCCCTCTCTGTTCAAAGATGCCATAAAATTTGTACAGAGATATGATCACTGTCAACAGATAGGGAACATATCCTGTCGTCATGAGATGCCTCAACACGAAATCATGGAAGTGGAAATATTTGACATTTGGGGATAGACTTTATGGGACCATTTTCACCATCTGAACATAACCTTTACATACTCTTAACAGTGGACTACATCTCTAAATGGGTTGAGGCCATGGCTCTACTGACTAATGATACAAAGGTAGTTATTAAATTCCTGCAGAAAAATATTTTTAGTCATTTTGGAATTCCCAGGATTCTTATCAGCGATGGAGGCAAGCACGTCTGCAACAATTGGCTCGCAAATGCACTGACCAAGTACGGAGTCACTCACAAGATCGCCATAGCATACCATCCCCAAACCAGTGGCTAGGTCAAAGTTTTGAACCGCGAGATCAAGAGAATTTTGGAAGTCACCGTTAATCCATCGCGAAAGGATTGGTCCAATAAGCTCGACAATGCACTATGGGCATACAGAATGGCATACAAAACCCCCATCGAAATGTGCCCATACTAGCTAGTGTATGGGAAAGCATGCCACTTGCCAGTCGAGCTTGAGCACAAGGCATACTGGGCACTACGCCGGTTAAACCTGAACCTTGACAAGGCCGGTGAAAGAAGAATGCTGCAACTTGAGAAGTTGGAAGAGTTCTGCTTAGGCGTATATGAGAATGCCAGGCTCTACAAGAAGAAGACCAAGAAGTGGTACGACAAAAAGATCATCCATCGCAAGTTTCAGGCTGGACAGTAGGTACTCCTATACAACTTATGTCTTAAACTTCTTTCACAAAAACTCAAATCCAGGTGGACTGGACCATACACAATCGTTGCTGTTTCACCCCTTGGCATAGTCCAAATTCGTAACTCGGACACGAGTGAAGAGTTTAAGGTAAATAAATAGTGCTTGAAGATGTACTTGGGCAATCAATTCGATGCACAAAAGTCTCGTACGGACCTTACAGATCTAGACCCTCAGTAAGGATGCATCAATGTGAAGCTAATGACGATAACTTAGAACTACCTCTCTTCTCTTTCTTTTATTTTTGTTAATCATAGCATCAATTGTCCGAGTTTTCCTAAGTTAGTGTGTTTATAGGGGAATGTATATAATGTCATCCTCGAATAAATATGTGTTGTTTTAGTGTCAATGTTTTGCAGGCTAAATAGGTTGACCAATAGCACGATGCCCAGAGCGACGAAAAGAGACTGGTCGCAGAGAGACCAGCGTTCGCTAGCCTCCTCCAATGTTTGCTAGAGTATCATAGAGTCCAAACCAGCATTCTCTGGCCTAACCCAGCATTTGCTGGGATGTCACAGGTTCCAAACTAGTGTTTGCTAGTCGAAACTAGCATTCGCTGGGGGTCAAGTTTTTACCGTAAAGAGCCTGACACACCCTCTCTCTCTCCTCTCACTTTTCCCTAAAGTAAAAAGCTGCCACCCCCTAAAAACCCCTCCCCCTCCATAAACCTCAACGCCTTCCCTCCTTCTCTACCCAACTCTATCACCAGTGCCCACCACCGGCCACCACTCGCCATCGCTGTTGACAATCGTTGACCATCACCGCCGACCTCCTATATGGCCCCAAAATGCAGCCTCATTGATTCCACTCCTCTGGCTGGATCCAGCTTGCACCTACACCCACTGGTCAACATAGCAACCAGGTACAAAGCTCGTTGCCAAATCTTCTATGAATGGGAAGGTAAGCATTATCTTAAGTTTGACCAATGCAAATTTATTGAGTATACTATGATTGATTGGGATGAAATTCGACTTCTAGATATTGATCAGGGGTAAATTACCCTCAGGTCCCTAAGTTTTGTACATTTTTGTAATAGGGCCACTATATAATTTGAATTAGATATAGGGCCCCTACTTTTAAATGAAATATTGGTCAAAGGTCTTTGCTGATGTCAACATTCTTTTTTTAAATTTTTTGTCATGAAAATGACTATAATACCCTTAAGAAAAAAAAATTAAAAATGGCCTCTTCATCCTTTGATCTTCTCTGATTACAACATCATCTTCACAAAAACAAGAATATTCAAACAAATCTAGAAAAAACCCAAACCATCTTTTTGATAACCCTATTCCCAATCGAACGAGAACCAAAACTTCTCACTCAGCTAGATAACCCTCTTCTTGGGCTTTTTCAACCCGAGGTACTGCTCCTTGATAGCCTCCAACTCCTTGTCCCTCTCCCTCTCAGCCAGCTTCTCTGCCTGCTCCTTTCCCTTTGCCTCAGCCTCTGACTCCCTCTCCCACTCCTGCTCCTTTTGCAACACCCCTTCCTGCTCCCTCTCCCTATCCCTATCCCTCTCCCTATTATAGGAGGAGCAGTCAGGATCCCTATCGAAGGCCTTTGAGTCTGGGGAGGAGGTATTCAATTGGGGGTGGAGAAGCTTCTAGTACTTCTTTTGCTCCTCAAATTCTTTTTAGCGGCACTCTATGGCGAGTTGCTCCCTCTCTGCTTTGGTCAAGAGCTTGGGCTTCACGGTGGGGGCGGTGAGGCTGCCATTGGCATTATCGAAGGGGCATTTCATATGATTCTAGTGAGTTAGGGTTTGTGATAATTTGGGGGGTTTTTTGCTTGGCAATTAGGAATTATGGGTTGGTATTGGGTTGATAATGATGGCATCATGAATCCTTTACGTACGGGGCTGTGATATTGTTGTTTGGTTGGATACACCGATGTGAGGACTCTTTTGGAGACAATGGTGCCGAAGAAGACATCCCTGGAATTTCATTTTTGGGTTCGGCGGGATAAATGAAGATGATTGGGTTGTTAGGGTTAAATCTAGTTCTTGTTTGGCATTGGTTGATTATTGTTCTTAGTGTGAATTTGAAGTTAGTAATGTTCTTGGTGTTTTCTAAAGGTTGAAGATGAAGATTTTTTTTAATTTTTTGTTTGAAGGTATTTTGGTCATTTTCGTGGAAAAAAATCAAAAAATTGAATGGTGACATCAGCGAGGAACCTAATAACAATATTTCATTTAAAAGTAAAGGCCATATATCTAATTCAAATTATACAGGTGTCCTATCACAAAAATGTACAAAACTCAGGGGTCTGAGGGTAATTTACCCTATTGATCAGACTTTACGTGAGGCTATAGATCACCTAGCTTAGGGATTCATTGCTAGGATGGTCTGTGACATTGATCCCCATGCTGTTGTTGAATTCTATGGCACCGTAATTGTAGCCGACAATAACAAGTCCTTCACTGTGCAGATTCATGGTAAGCTAATCACTATCAATGAAGCATTGCTCGTTAGGCTTCTAGACCTAAAGGGGGGGAGTAGCTCTCTAGATTTTGCATCCGAAGCAGCTATTCATGTCGTATGACAAGAGCTTACAAGCTTCCCCTGTTATAAAATGCAGTCCCCCGTGATTCTCATCAAGGATCTCCACATGAGTGACCTGCACTGGTTCATGTGATGCAGGGACATCCAAGGCTTGATCAACTTCCATCTATTCTGAATAATGTCAAGTGAAGAAGGACCAAGGATCAATTCATTATTGGGAGTTTATTTCGAACTGATTGGCATTTGAAGACATTTATGCGAACTTAGTTGCACTTTACCTTTCTAGAATCTCAAAAGGTTTAGTTCATTTAGTTATGTCCTTTGACGTTCTCCAATTAAGTAGATTCATTTTATTTGATTCCTAAGTTCATGTAATGTGACTCTTGGTCGAATTGGTTTAATGACCAACCAACCTCACTTAGTTCTTTAAATATGTAATCCAAAGGTAATCAAAAGGATCATGATGAATATATGAATTATTGAGAGTTAATCTCGTCGAATACCGAGTGTAATTGTATTATGCATGGATTTGCATAGTTAGTGCGTGGATTCGCATTGTTGTTTGTGGATTTGTATAGTTTGTATATGGATTCGTACGTTGGTTACCAAATCGCCCTAGCTGGCCGTTTGATTCATCAAACCCCCTTAGATCATACGACAGAAGTTGTTCCTGATCAAGGTCCTATCCTTTTTTATTTTTTTTT